>JALPQI010004042.1:0-75166 GCA_025490895.1 Thaumatotibia leucotreta | reverse complement strand
ACAACACTTGTGTTAAGGTAAATAATTAAAGTACTTTTTTAAGTACAGAATGCGATACACATGAGAATTAAGATATATTTCGTGAGATAATCAACAACGAAACAACAGATCCTAAGCAAAAATGGCGTCCAAGTAGTGATGTAACGCACATGTTGTAGATCCTATTATCGTTATCGATATGATGTGCAAATCGATAAGTTGAAAATTCTTCATAATTCAACGATTATGTCGCACTTAATTACTATGCACGTAATTTAAACATACATAATTCATTTTAAACGTAATACTAAATTAAATAAAATTTGTCAATATCAAAGAATGAAAAGGTGTTTTCCTAAGTAGATTTTTTTACATATTATAACTAAGAGCTAGTTCGCACGAGCGGTTTTTTAGTGGCCGTTAAAAAAACGTTCAAATGAAACAAATGCAAAACCTTACATTCATTCACACGATGGCTGTTCACACGATACCGCGGCGCTTTTTTATCGAGCACTGTTTGATTTTCGACGTTGGGCGTTGGACGTTAAATCGAATTGAGCATAATGGGCCGCCAACGTCAGGTTATAACGCTACGCTTTTTAAGCGTTCGTGCGAACTATCTCTAAAGGTTGTATTATAACCATATTATAACTAAATAAAATTAATGTTAAGGTGTATTATAAATAATTTGAAAATGGTTAGTTTAAAAAAGGTGACATCTTTGAACCGCTATATTTTCAAATAATTCAGGGGCCAAATGAACTAAATAATTTTAAACGAAACTCAAGATAATTCGCACTCAACTTTTTGACGATAAATTATAAATTTTAGAACGCCGTTGCTAGCTAGTTGTTACTACCTATTTTTTTAATTAAACTATAATTTGTTATAATATTTTCTTCGGTTTCATAGTATTATTTAATGTATAATTTGTAGTTAGCTTGTTATCAGTGTTATCATTAAAGCGTTTAATATACTTAAAATAAATTAGGCAAAGTAGATTAGATATTAATAAACTGTTAGTTGTAAGGAATTATCGCGATACCCTACCAGGGTTCATGTATTGTATTGTTAAATATATACCTACTACACATTGAGTGCAAATAAAGATATCTATCTCTATCCCTTTCCCCCCTTGAGGATGATGAACGTAGTGGACGATTTCGTAGTCAATATGAGAATTCATACAACAATCAGTAAACTGCTACGATTTTACCTCTTTTCTGATCTATACCTTTTTGCCTCTCTTTCTAATAATCATATTTTAAAAAGAAAGACAAATAGGAACATTGTGGTACAACATTCAATGCAACACTCGTGAGTATGCTTTGTTCTGTAAATCAGAAATTCTGGAAGATCATTGGGCGTCTTAAAAGAAAATATTTTAAAGCCACGATTTTCCGCGTTTGGTCATGATTTATCGTGGGTTAACAAAATCCAGTGTATTTCTTCTGGGAAGGAGAACTGTTAACTGTCATAGAAAATAAATTATTCACAGGTAAAATAGGTATGCAATTTTCTACACCGTGCTTACGAGAAGATGATTTTTAATAAACTTAATTATTAGCTACTAGTTCCGTAACAAAATGGACATTCCACCAAAAAAAAAAAGAACAAAATGCGCAAAATGTACTTTAACACGATTATTTATTTCTATATTATCTGAAAATATTACTTAAAATTGCACTCATGAATATCATAGCATAATATATTAGTGTTCGTATTACGCATTACCTAGTATTTCAGTACACTAATGGACGTAGGCCTCTCCTATTACCTATGCGTATGTACCTACGCATTAATGCCTATAATCGCTACGCTGGACTAGCAAATTCAAATAATTTATTAAGCTAGTTGGCGATCGCAATTAGTGTGTTCACTATGATGATGCTGCTGCCCATCATCAATCTTCGATATTTGTGTGGTCAGTGACAATCCCTTAGTCCACTTCTCATGTGATGGGAAGATCCATGGATAGGGAAGTTGTTAACCTAATGATAAGCATTGCATTAGCTTATGATTGTTTGTTTGATTATTAATTTACCACATAACAAGCGAAATCAGAAACTGCCGGAACTGGAGGAAATATGACATTTGTAATAAAAATGTGGAAAATATTAGTTCTAGGTTATAGGATAAATACACATATTTGTAACAAATTATGTGTGAAAAAATACACAGTTGGGATAATCTCAATCAGTAATCAAGAAAAGAGCGGATTCCCATCTTAAAGGTCGGCAACGTAGTGTTGCGAGTGTCCATGGGCGACGGTGACGGTTTACCTTCAGGCGATAAGTCTGCTTGCTTGCCTTCTATTCCATAAAAAAGTAACTGGTAAAAGAAAAATAATAATATTTAAATACATGTGATAAATAAGCAGTAAAAACGGGCATCGAAATAACGCTACAGGGAAAATACGCTTTTGGGAAAGTGTTTAACAAGCCAATGTAACCAAATAAGTGCAGACACCAGGTTTTATATAACTTTTCAGTATATTTTTACGTTATGCAATAACAAGAGGCTATGTTTTAAATCAAGACACATGTTATCGACTGTACTTAAACTGTGCTAGTAAAGTCGCATCACTAGCATACCACATGCCAAGCGAAATACCGATACCAAATCAAAATGGCTGCCGAGCCGAGTGGTGACTGGTGATCAACTGACGTTACATAGATTTTTATGCATTGCATTGTAACTCGTATAGATATGAATTTGAGCGAAAATAAAGACATTGAATAATGTGTGATTTACCAAGATCCATGATATAGCGTCATTAGAGTTTTTCAACGTGCTTGAAGTTAAGATTTTTGATTTAAAGTCCTTGTTTCCCACTAAATAATAAAATAAAATGGCTTGGCAAATGCCGGGTCAATGGAACACAGGCGTTCCAGTTCCACAAATGAGTCAAATTACGCCTGATTTAAACATGGGATCCTACACACCTGAGCAATGGGCTGTTTTGCAGCAACAGAATTGGCAGCAATGGAACCAATGGCAACAGCAATATTCCCAATGGCAAAATCAGTATGGCGAAAAGGTATGTGACTGATAATCCCAATATGTACTTTTGTCCCTGTTCTTGTTTACAATTTCTGGATTTTATTTAGATGTACAATTATAAACTGTTCAAATAAGGCATGGGTCATTAAGAATGGTAAGAGCAATTAATATAGAGGTCTGTGAGAGGAAAAGTAAGTATTGAAAGAATAGGTGGATTGGCTGTGTGGGAGATTCTTAACCAAAAACAGAAAACACTGAAGAAGACAATTTAAAGGCTACAGTTTTGTACTAAAGTCTGTACAGACTGTTAATCTTTTTTTTCCATTTATTTTAGTGTGTACAAACAGCTGCACTCTAAAAAAGGCATAATGGACACCTAGGTACCAGCACAGTCATGTGCAATAACAAGTGTGGTTATGTTATGAACTTATAATTCCAGGAAGAATGTTGTATAGTTGCAGATTTCTAAAGGTGCATTCAGACCAAACAAGCATTCGCTATTCTATCCACCTCTCTACGAAATCAACAAATCACGTTTTGTGTAACAATTTTCTTAGAGTGGGGGGATAAAATAGCGAATGCTATTCCAGGAAGAATTTTGTATAGTTGCAGATTTCCAAAGGTGCATTCAGACCAAACAAGCATTCGCTATTCTATCCGATTTATGCGTTGTTGGACTAAAAGTAAATATGGCGATATATAAAAATGTCCACTTGCTTAAATTCGGGCGTATATAATTTTGACGAAGTATAAAAATGTTCACCTGTATATTAGACCAAATATAAACATGTTGCGACACTAGACTAAAAGTAAATATGGCAATGTATAAAAATGTCCACTTGCATAAGTTCGGGCGTATATAATTTTGACGAAGTATAAAAATGTTCACCTGTATATTAGACCAAATATAAACATGTTGCGACACTAGACTAAAAGTAAATATGGCAATGTATAAAAATGTCCACTTGCATAAGTTCGGGCGTATATAATTTTGACGAAGTATAAAAATGTCCACCTGTATATGATTGTTGGTGGTGATGAAATTGATCCGTATATGTATTATTATAATCCTGGACCTATAGTAAAGAAAGTAGTCATTTTTATATTCAGACTTGATTAGACTTAGACATTTGTACACTTTGAAAGTAGTCATTTTTATATTTCGACTTGATAAGACAAACATTTTTATAATTTGATAGTAGTCATTTTTATATTCCGACTTGATAAGACTTAAGCATTCTAAAGTATTGGCTTTCTAACATTCGGACCAATTTTATTTTATATGTAGACATTTTTATACATGGCCATATTTACTTTTAGTCCAACGACGCATAAATCTTCTATCCACCTCTCTACGAAATCAACAAATAACGTTTTGTGTAACAATTTTCTTAGAGTGGGGGGATAAAATAGCGAATGCTCGTTTAGTCTGAATGCTTAAGAATGAACTTTTGACAGTTTAGAAATGAACCTTATATATATTATGTTAAGACTATCAGATAAATGGTTAGCCTTACCCCCACGTTCGCCTCCGGTACTGTTTCACTAAGTGCTCATACTATGCCGATCTAAATTATCTGATAGAAATCCTATGCCAGTGACACGCATGTCTGACCGAACAGATTGTACTCCTATGCCGGTGACACAGCACTGTGTCAAAAACGTTCATATTTCGATGCCACTGGCATAGGAGTGAGAACTTGATTAATGCTAGCTGCTTAAGAATAAGATTACTTTGATCACTTATGTGTGTCACTGGCATAGGAGTACAGTTTTTCGGTCACATATCTGTGTCACCGGCGTCAGGCAGCTATGGAGTTGTTACCTATATTAATATTCAAGTACTGCCCATAGCAATTCTCATTTTATCCTTCTGAAATGTTTTTAACATCATAAGGCCCATGGTCTTATCTGTAGTACTTATTTACATGAAACAAATTAAAACTAATGTCCTACCGTATAGGTAAAGTTTCAACAACTAATTTTGGATATTTCTCTTGTATGGCTGGGCCTTAGGAGGAGTCATTCTATGACATTGTTTAAAGTAATTGACTGTTAAAACTGATTAAAAAATAATCATACTCTTGGGTGTAACTGCAACATCGAAAAATATTGTGATGAGGATGACTAATTTAAGCTAGTTTGTAGAATTAATTTCTATTTGATTTATTTATTTCATATCATTAGCATATTGTTATTGTATGTTATTTATTTTTATTTTGTTTTATTTATTTTACCCTTAATAAGGCATCAGTCATGCCTAAATTTCATTGGCTTTGACCCATTCCAGTGACAGGATAAGTTTCAAAATAAGGTGGTAAATATATTACCATTCACCTTTAAGTTTCACCAACAGTTATTACATCAAAACATTCACATTGAAGATACTATACAAATCTAGTTTAAGCTAAATGAATATTTTGTTATTTGCAATTTACATATTAACCCCTGAAGTGCCTAGTGACAGATCCGTCACAAGCCATTTGGACTATAATATAAAATAATTAAAGTTATTAATCAACAAGCAAATGTATGGCAGCGGCGTTCCAGGGGTTAACTTTAAACAGTCTTAAATGTTTGTATTTATTTATTCACCTATTTTATTATTATAAGCCCATTCTGTCCCACTGATGGACAAAGGGCTCCTCCCTCTTCTTCCATTGTATTATTTAGGTGTGTTTTATTAGCATATGTCACACTGAAGCAGGCATTGGTGTTTAGGGATCCGTACCTCAAGCTTAAAAAAAGGATCACTTTATAGGATCACTTGCATGTCTGCCTATCTGTACCTCTGATACAGCCAATTTGTTCTAAAAGTCCTGGAACAATTGTGAAGAAATTTAGCAGAGATATGTAAGTTCATGAATCATGACCCAATGATGGACATGGAACTTAAATAAACAAATTTTAATTATGAGGGGTAATTCAGATAATAAAAAAAAGTTCTGCTGACTGTAACATGTGATCTCTATATATCAAGAGAAAGGGCTTAATGTGAGGATTTAATTATATATTTTTTTATGGTTGTAAGGTAAATAATATTGAAGTTATTTGAAAATTAAGGTTAAGAATAACCATTCCCAACCCTAATTATTAAAAACGAAACAATTTTTGTAGATAACTACAGTACCTACTATTTAGCATGATGTTGGCAAGGCTCGGAACCGGTTTTTTTCGAAAACCTCGAAATAGCCCAATATTTAAAATGTTTTATATTCTTTATGTAGTAAATGTTATGAAATTACCAACGTATTTTTAAATTACTCCACTAACAAAGAATTGATATACCAAAGAACAAAAAAGAACGAAATTCGAATCGTTCTTTTGTATGGAGTAAAAACCGGTATCCGAGCCCTGGATGTTGGGTATGAGTCCCTTAATAAATTTTTTAATCAAATAAAACCATAACATAAGGCATGCCTGTTTTAATTTTTTTTTATATTTGGCAATCTTAGCTTGATTAATTGATTAATAATCATAATAGGACAAAATAAGTTTATGAGTATGAGTTAACCATTGCCATAATATAGGTACACCGTGCTCGTGAGCATTGCGAAAGATTTTAATGCTGAATTCCTGAGCATATTTAGAGTATTTAATGTTACATGAAATTTCCTGGATTCGGCTTGGTTCCAGAGATAATTAACCTTTTTTCGAAATAAGTTTTTCGACGTAACTCGTCATAAAACTTCTTTTTGATTACAATGCTACCACAATGTGTTCTAATATTACCACACCTTTTGCCTGACAATCAAAAAATATGAATAGACTTGACGAAAAAACCTGTCCCTAAAACAAATCATTAAAAAAAATATTTTAACAAATTGTTGTTATGATAAAAAATATTGGAAATGTTAAAAAGTATTCAAAAAGTCTAAAAAAAATTTTTTTTTTTGTGGAATTTGACATTAGGTCTCATAATATTTTTTGTTTATTTTGATGTCTAGAATGCATACTTAAAATCTTTCGCAATGCTCGCGAGCATCGTGTATATTCATTATCCATTGCTGTCTAAAATCTTACCACCATGCAATGAAAACTCCAATCCGTAATCCTAATAATCAGGAAGAAGAACATCAGGATCTAAGGCTTCTTAGTACACTAGAAAAGCCCCAAATAATATTTTCCCAGCAAGCAAATACTACACCTTTATCATATTTTTTACAGTATGCACAGCAAATGCAGTCCATGCAGGCAATGGGAGGAATGGTGCCACCCCTTCCAATCGCTAATACTGCACCACCACCTGCACCTCCACCACCGGAGAAGCCCCCACCACCACCACATGAGAACAACCAGCCACTCTTTGGACAACCCAACCCAGCACCGGCCCCAGGATTACAGCAAAATCAACATCCAGGGAGTTCTAATAATATTAGCATTCCCACAGGTAACACCCAAAATTGGCAGCAGGGTAATGAGAGTCGACAAGAAGCTTCTTTGCCTTCAGTCAATGCAGAGGCTTTAAAGAAACTGGCTGAAGAAGAAAGACTCTTTGACATTCAGTTTGAAAAATGGGAAGAAGAAATTCAAAAATGGAAGAGGGAAAATGTCAACCATCCGGACAAACAGGCTTATAAAGAGTATGAGGATAAATTTGAAACTTGCAGGGCACAATTGCTAGAGCGTCGGCAGGTGATGAAACAAAAGAGGGCACGGCTTCTAGGCCAGACCGCTCCTGCTGCAAGCAGTGCTCCAACAGGTAATCCACCCACTGCACCCCCTTCTCAACCACCTATCAATACTGTACGTAACCCAAATATGCAATCCCAAAGCAACAATAGCTCCTCCAATCTCGCTCAGCCCAGCAACCGTTATGAACACCAGGATCGTCAACAAAATAATTATAGACAAAATAGTAATCAAATGTCATCCCAAAACTTTAAAAACAATCCTCCTCCAAATTTCCAAGATAATCATTACAATCAGTATAACAATAAGATGCAACAAGGTTATAACAGAAGCAATAATCAAGGTGTTGATCCACAAGACAGGTACGAGTCCTATGAGTCTCAGGAAAACTATGAGGCTCAGGAAATGGATGAAAGTAACCACTCAACAGCTCCCATTACAAACACTAACTTTTTACCTGGAGCTGGTTCAGCCAAAGGCATTCCAGGCTTGGATTTAGTACCAGAAGATAAAGAAGGTCAACAGCAACAACCAGAGGTTATTGATATTACTGGTGATAGACCGAAACCCGGTAACCAGCGGCCAGATCTTACTACAATTTCTAAAGGCATAAACAATATACTTGGAGATGAGAAAATTATGAACATCCTTTCAATGGTTCGGGATCAAGCAGCACCTGACACTCCTAATAAGCAAGGACCTTATGGACAAAATGCGCCATATAATAATATGGGCAACTCTACTGTTCCCCCAAATGCTCCATATAATAATATGAATAACACCAATGCTCCACCAAATAATCAGTGGGATAGAAATCAAGGAGCGCCTGCACCTAATCAGCAGTTTAGTAATGCACCTCCGAACATGTACTATAATCGTCAAGGTCCTGGTTATCCTGATCAGTCTCAAGATCAGCAGTATCCACCTCAAAGAAGAAATAATGACCGAGAAAATATGCAAATGGACTCATACAACGATAGAGACATGCAACAAAGGCCGCCTATGAGGCCTAACATGCCTAACATGCAGAATCCCCCTCCTCGACCACTTATGCATGAGGCTCAAGGCTATCAAAATGATAATTTCAGTAGGAGACCGCCTCCGCCGCCAAGAGGAGCTCCGGATAATATGAGGCCTATGAGACCCAATATGCCTCCACCGAGGCCACTCATGGCAGGAGTGCCTGGTTATGATGAACAGAATAATTTTTCTAGGGGGCCTCCTGATAACAGAGGAATGCATGGTAATATGAGCATGAATAACCAAGCTGCACCGCCCCCACCGCCGCAACAGCCGGCTCGCCCGAAGTGGACTGAAGAACCACTATTTACTCCATCTGTTATAGTTGATTATGAGCATAAACCTCTAAGATTGAAAGGTAATTAAATCACTTGTAACCATTTTTAAAACTAATGCATTCACGTTTTGTTTTGTAGAAAATTTTATGTTGCTTTCGGGAATCGAGTTTGAGCTCCAAAATGAGTTTTTGTACTCATTTGGAAACATGCTTTGAGGTGCACAATGTACTTGACAATGTCGAAATATTTATGGGATTGCAGTAGTCAACTTGTAATGTAGATTGATGAGATGTTCAATTTGTTTGTTTGATGATATCTACAAATACTATTATGTACATTATTATTTCTTAATTAACATAAAAATAAACAATGACATTAAATGACAAGTTCAGAACAGTTTTCATGGTTGACTGTGGGATCGTGCAGTATCTACTGTCTTATATTAATTTAATAATTTTCTTCATGCGCAATATCTAATATGGCTCTAAAGTATTTAAGTAACTAATGAAGCATTTTATTTATATTTGCCACGAGCCGCGAGTGATTTATCGTTTGGATTTCTGAACATGTGTTGAAGAAAAAACGACTAGTCTTAATACCCCCTTTCACGTAGGAGTTAGCCATTGGGCGCTTTATACTTTGGTTCACTTTGAATGCTACCATAAACGAACAGCATATAAATTAAACAAGTATAGTTTACAGGTGTAAACAGGAATTTGCACCTTTAGATAAAATAGTGTCAGACTAGATGCTTAGTTACTTTTAACTTGGGTATTTCATTCATGAAGGCAGCTTAACCAACTGTAACTATTTATTCCACGATAAAACTACTACTGTAGTCCTAAATCTCATTCTCAAATGCCAACCTTACACTTACAGTGTGACAATTAAGAAAAAAGTTGATAGAAAAGTTGACACAACAGAACATAAACTTTGAATAACGGTAGGTTATGCAATTGTAGGTAATTATAACATGGGTTCTTACAATGCGAGGGTCACGATTATGAAACGAGTCGTAGTCGAGCATACAATACTTTTTCTATAAAGTATAAATATCATTCGTTATATAATTTGTATGAAACCACCCGTAAGGCCATTGCTTGGTTATCACTTATCACTATCAGTAAGAGTTTAATTAATACGTTCGCTACAGTATAAGTTAAAGTCGCGATTAACCACACTTGCATCGGATTGAATACATTCGATTACGAAGCTTTGAAGCCATTACAGTCGAGTTCATAAACATATGAGCAAATCCAAGGCTTCAAAAACATCATATGCATCTGAACCAAAAAAATTGTGTTCATATTACCTGTCATATTAATCACAATGATATGTAAGCAACTGAAAAGTCACAAATATCTTTCTAATAGTGACTTGCTTCGCCTGGGAATAGAACCAATTTAAATGTGAGAAAACCTACTATTTTTATGATGCCAATCGATAGAATAACTAAATCAAAAATGCTATGTTACTTCTTAAGTAATTAAAGAAAGAAACAAAGTCAAATGTCTGATTCAAATTGTAACAAATATTTTTATTAAGATGTCAAGATTGTTTTTCAAATCTGAATACAAAATGATTAACGTTTAAAAAGAACAGTCTTTATCATCATCATCAGCCTATGTTAGTCCACTGCTAGACGTAGGCCTCTCCTATTAACTATGCGTATAGACGCATTAGGAGGTAAAGGCCCATAATCGCCACGCTGGGCAAGCGGATTGGCGATCGCAAGACTGAACAGTCTTATTTTAGACAAATTACCATCATGTCCCATAGTTTTGGGACGCCCTGTATAGTCATTATAACATAGAACTGACGGGCTTTAAAGTTCAAATTTGAATAAATACTTTTTTATGATATTCTGTAACTGAGGAGGTGAGGGTCTCGTCTCATAGACGTTGCATATTTATTCCTAACTTTATGCGGGTGGTGTATGGTTGTGATTATTTTTAATTAAAATCATCTCTGTAAGGATATGGGTACCTGATGGATTAAACAATTAGAAATTTAAAAATATTAGCTATGTTACGCTCCGAATAAATATTCTTTCGCATTGGCTGGTCTTACAATAGCCGGAACTATAAAACCTTAACATTATTAGTGCCTTAACAAAAATCTGTAGAATTAAGTAATTACATTCAGCACGATAGCTTGTCCCCAAGGATTTATTTTTATAATCTTTAAATTATTTTTTCCTAATCATATTTTTTATTTTTCAGCACGTGAATTTATTGAACCCGTTCATATGTTTGATTACAATCATAAATCAAAGGATGATAACAATAAGAAAAGGGACTTCGAAAAAGAAGCAGATGAATTATTCCAAAGGATACCCAGAAGATACGAATCTGAAAATGTTTACAGAGAAAGTCGATTTGGACCAGATGATTACATGGAAAATCGTTTTGCTGCTGAAGATAATTCAAGGGATTATCCACCTAGAGATTACGAACGACGATATCCTAGGGAAGAAATTCGAAATGATCATAGGGAATTCAGAGATGAGTACAGGGACGTTAGAGGGCCTCCTAGGGAGGAATATGATGATAGACGAAGGCCAGACGAAAGACACGATGAAAGAAGACGCGATGATCGCGACAGATTTGCTAGGCGCGAGGACTTCAGCAGAGATAGAGGGCGGGAACGAGATAGAGAAGATTCATATAGAGATAGACAAAGAGATTTTCGTAGAGACGACAGTCGTCATGACAGCAGAAATCGTAGTAGGAGTCGTGACAGAGATTCGCGCAAAAGAGGCCGTAGTAAAGAAAGCATAATAAGCGAGGCATCATCAAAAAAATCTAAAGATCTGGAAAAGAAAAATGAAAAACCTAAACATATCGTGATGATCGACGATATATTAGAACCCCCAGGTCGTGAAATGCGGCCGGAGAAAATTGTTATTATTTTACGAGGTACAGTAGTCAGTCCATCTGTAAATCATTTGTCATATGTTTAATGCACTCTGGAAACCACTATTTATACATTCTTCCGAACAGTCAAGTGTGGGATTATTTATCAATTATGTTATTTTTCAGGTCCCCCAGGCAGTGGCAAATCATATTTAGCGAAATTAATAAGAGATCGCGAAGCGGAGCATGGTGGGACGGCTCGGATCATGTCCATTGACGACTATTTCATGCAGGAAGGGGAAACAGAAGAAAAAGATCCTACTACTGGCAAAATAGTAAGTTTGTTTTTTGGTAATAAGAATATTTTTAATAAGTTTTGTAACTAGTATTGCTTATAGTACACACTTGTCAGGTAAGTATGACAATTGAGTATCATTGTCATAATTATTATCAAACCGCGATTAGAAAGGGATTCGAAAGTACTGTTGACACAAAATTGTAAAAGTCAATCTAAGATATATTCATGATTATATTCATATATTTCTAGTTTAAGAGTAGACAATTACAGACATTAGATTAATTAGTCACTCACTACATCTATACACAATTCTTTTCTTGGTAAATGTTGTGTCATTTGTTGTGTCAACAGTACTTCCGAATCCCTTTCTGATTCCGGTTTGATAATACCTGACAAGTGTGTACTATAAGCGCATTGTAATAAAAATAATAAAATATTGGTCACGCATGGTCAGTTTGGCCATGTCATGTCATTGAGATAGTACATTTGTCATCGACTCTGATATTTGAAGTTATAATTAATTCATGATTTTATTGGCGAAAGGAGGAAAAGAGGGGAGGCCTTTGCCTAGCAGTGGGACACTAAACAAGGCTAATAAAGAAATTGTATGTAATGTAAAATTAATTGATTTTATTACAGTTTTCATATTGAGATAAGCACTTGATATTGATGCGGCTCTACTGGTCCTAGTGTCATAAATTACTAAATTTACAATTAAATTATTGTTATTGTCTATTTCCAGGTAAAAAAACCGTCTTTAAAGTATGAATATGAAGCAAAGTCAGAAGAAACATATCTCAATTCTTTGAAAAGAGCATTTAAAAGGACGTTGACTGATGGTTACTTCAACTTTTTGATATACGACACAGTGAATGACACATTGAGAAGTTACGCTGATATTTGGAATTTTGCTAGACAACAAGGTTTCCAGGTTAGTTATATTAATAATTATACGGAGAATTGTCTTTAGAAGCATGTGCTTAATCGATTTAATAATTGCAGGTGTACATTTGTACAATGGAGCTGGATCCTCAGACATGTTTCAAGAGAAACATCCACGGCCGGACATTGGGCGACATTCAAGTGATAACCACTCGGTTCTTCCCTACCCCGGACCATCACATTCAGCTGGACGCGACCACGCTGTTACAGAGCGGAGCTATTACTGAGGTGCAGATGGAAGATGCGGATGATGATATCATTATGGAAGACGCGCAGGACCCTGAGGTGAGGGCTCGTCTGAGCTCCGTCGGTATGCCGACTTGTGTTTACATATTTTTACAAGGAATATTGGACTTTGTTTTGTAATGTACATGATGAATGAGGGCTATCGCATCTGCGATAACTGTCTAGTTACGCCGCTATAATATAGCGTAACCAGTTACTAGTAAGGTCTGATGTTTAAAATATCAGCGTCATATTTCCACGCCCACAACCTATTTGGCAGTGATGAGCAGAAAAGGATAGCCATTATTAATAATAATATTTATGTATAAATTTATTGCTGACTTTTGACATACTTCTCGAATGGCCCAGTGATATTAATAACGATACTATATTCAAAAGCTTCACGATATAATCACATTTTCATCAATCAATATCTTACCTAAGGGATATCCCACCTAGTCTACTGGAAATAGGAAAATTTATGTTTGAAGGTGCATCGACTATCACCTCTACTAACAGACCATTTTAATTTGAATTGCAAAACAGGAATAGATTTCATGCAACGGGAATGTTGTATCGCCTTCTGATTCGGATGTAATTTGTAATTGGTATTTCAATAATTTAGTGTGGATTAGGTTAGGGCTAATAACTTTTATTCCAGCTTTTGTTAAGACTCGTGTAAAGGTATCTACTGCCCCGTCACAGGTTGAAAGCTCTTTTACTTCGAAGTGGGAGAAAATGGATGACGCGGCTCAACTAGGTAGGTTATTAGTTCGCTTATTATAATTTTTATCATGCTAGGTTATAAGACAATTTTTTCTACAGGATAATTGTACTGAATGGTTGTTGTGATTTTATTTTATCGTGTTGTTTAATTATACAGGTTGTAAAAAATTGTGGTGATTTGTTTAAGGGCCCAGTCATTGTCTGTTTTATTTTATTTTGAAAATAGGGTGCCCAGCTAGACTTAAGATAGTCAAACTTTGCATTTTAGCAAAGTTTCACAAAAATACGAATCTCCTATTTGTTCATTTTAGAACCTCAATGTACGCATACGATAAGTGACACTTAGTCTTATAGTCCAAAACCGTTCAACCTTTTATGATGTGTGCGTTCATTTGGTCTAGCAAAGTGACGATGGTTTTCTTTATTTTTAATCTTCTACGCCCATCCCAGCGTGATAGATAACTTTTACAACCTCGTTTGTCACTTTGATCGAGAACGAGAGTACTTTCAAATTGGAAAAAAGAATTTCCACCTCACTAAATACAAAAATGTAATAATGCTTGTTTGCTGAAGGTTTGGTTACATTGTTTCAGCTCGACTCGACGGCACGAGCAAACCGCTCCGGCCCTCGCACGTCTCAATGGAGGACTACCTACAACTAGACGACTGGAGACCAAGCACAGCTAAGCCTGGGAAGAAAACGGTGAGTTTACCCCATCTGTCGTCAAGGTTTAACTATAATAAGTTCATTTAACACTTACGGCATTGACCTATTTTCGACTCTTGATCACGGTATTACAATCGCGTGAAACACGTGACCGTTGGAATTTGACTTTTCAAATTTTTATTTAAATCTTCAGGTATTTTTTAACGGATGATTTTAATACTCAAATTTGAATCGCATATTACATCATAAAACCTATTTTAACTTATTCTGATGCTGCAAATTTACGGCAGTGATAAAATAATTGGTTCATTAAAATAACTAAGTTGTGTTTTTAACACTGAAATAAAAACTGCTGAAAAGCTTTTTGAACACTACTACAATTCGCGTTTCACTCTGCCAATTTTTTTGGCCAGCGGATATAAAGGGCATTTTCTGACTTATTAAACGGTATTTATAATTGAAAACGAAATCCGTCCTTTTGCGTTTAATATCGATTATTATTCTTTGTACCAACTGTCCTTACCGTATCTTTTTACGTTTTGTCAGAGTTTTTTTCATTTGGCATTGGCCAAAACATAAAAATACCAGAGGTGAGTTTTTTTGTTCTATAGTTCACGAAATCATCGCGAGTTTTTATCATGTTGTCATTAAAACAGGTACGCTGGGCGGACATAGAAGAGAGCAGACAGCAAGAGAAGATGCGTGCCATCGGATTTGTGGTAGGACAGACTGACTGGAATCGTATGACGGATCCGACTATGGGCTCTAGTGCGCTAACTCAAACCAAGTACATTGAGAGAGTTAGAAAAAATTAAGTCATACTTTAGTGTTAGTCTAGAACCAGTTCTGAAAGGTTAAAGTCTTGAGTACATAGATATTTAATTCGGGAAAACAATTGGAAATTTTACCTACTTCATTAATTACCAATACATTTAAGTGATCATCGTCATGGTAGATACATCGTCGTTTGTGATTGCTATAAGGATTCCCAACATTCAGTTACTGGTGTTTGGAGGTCGTACGATTTTTTTATTCGTACATAGGTGTGTCTAACGATTTTTTTTGTATTATTGCACTGTAAAATGTGTTTTAAGTTCATTTTATGTCTGAATACTTTACATATAGGTTTAGGTTATTTATGTGATATTCCAATTTCTATGAACTAGTTCATAAATTTACCTGTTTCATAGTAAAACACATGAGAATTTACTTAGAAATACAATACGAGTTTCAAAAATCTTTAATAATTATATTAATTATGCTTATATTCACAGCAGAAAATAATTGTGCATTGGTTACTAGCATATTATTGCTACGTAGTACGTAGGGCTCCACAGCAATTTGGTATTTTTAATACCTACTAACGTATGCGGAGTGAAATTTGCACAAATTTTGAACAAGTAAAAACAAAATAAAAAAATTAAATTTAACTTGTGTCTCAATGCTAAATTAATTTGTATACAATTGTTAATTAAATTGGATAGTTTTGTCGGGTTTGGCATCTTTCTTTAGAAATTATGGCCAATTGAGTAGAACAATGTCGCACAACTGCATGTATTTTCCACAAGACACATTTGCTAAGGCCAAAATCGACGATGATTCTGATTTTTTAGAAGAAGGCAAGATTTGAAACACTGTTTTATAAAAATCTCGCATTTTTTTCGTTTCCAATAAATGATATTAGAAACCCTAGTGTAATGTAACAATTTGGCTACAGCCACTTTTCAGAAAGAGCTCGAATAAAGGAAATTACGTTAACCCGAATCACAAAATCGAACAGGGAGCTCAGAAATACTTCTAAATATGACAACAAAATTGATGAAAAACATCCTCAAACCATGGGCATTACGAAACATAAACAAAGAGCAAGCCTATCAACACGGAAAATAAAAATAAACAACTTTGAAAATATGACTTCGCCATTTGATCAAAAAGTGTAAAAAACACTGCTTTTTCAGTAACGGATGTCACGGTGAACGACTTATAGCTAATTTCAATTAAATATTTTTAGCATAATAAGTATCAATAGACCAATTAACAAGAATATGAAATATAATGAGCAAAGGATTTTTATTTAAAAAGTTTTCCTACAGAAGATAAAATTAGAGGCAAGAAAAATGCTAACATTTGTTTTTTCGACATCAATGGATATATCATAAAACTAAAGTTATACACTTTGGATTCAAGTAGTTTTTATCTTGCATGAATACTTGTTAAAATCGATATTAAAAAACGTACATGTTCAAGAAAATAATAATGATATCATTTATTTAATATAATATTATACTTTGTGCAGATTTAATTCCGCATACGTTAATCATTTTAATGATGAGTATAAACAGTTTTTAACGACAATACAGCTAACAATAATAGTGGTGTTCCGTTTAAGGGCTTATACTTCTGATTAGTAAACGCTACATTAATATATGTATATTGAGACCGATCGTCCAGAACCGTTCATAAAAAAGTTAATGGTTATTCGTAAAAAAATAAACATGGGCCCTTAAACAGAACATTATATTCTTTTCATCACACTTGCTGTCTAAGAGCGACATTGCTTGCAATTCCCTAGGGAATTTCACTTTTCTAAAACATATATTTTTTCTTATAACTTATTTTTTGTCCGCAAGTGTGATGAAAAACATTGTATGCATCACGGTCGGTAAGAGGCATATACTTACTCGAGTCATTAAACGCTCTCCGCCTACGGCGTCGGACTTCTAACATTCGTTAGTAATACCGTACTTACCTCCCTAGATGCACGTACTATTAAACTATTATAGTTTTGGCAGATGATGAAGCCGTACAAGGCTGTGGAGACGAGCAAAAGTTGGTCTACAAAATATTCTAATCGTCTTAAAACATTTTAGACAACATTAAATTAGGTATATTATTAGGTATTGTGTGTATGTTCTGAACACGTGTTTTTATTCTATCTTATGCTGCTCTCGACTCGACAAACCAATAAACATTACGAAATTGGACAGTAAGGCACTAAGCTCCTAACAAGCTTTGTACTACATTTAGTAGAAATAAATTAGTTCATGTGCTCCTTCTATAAAAGCAAGAAATTTAATTCAAAATAAAATTGTTTTCGTTTAGGAGCTTGGAGTCTTTTAATTTAATTATAATACAAGCGAATAAGGTATATATTTTTGAAAAACAGGTAATAAAATACATTATTTAAGGAGTACAGACTTTTTTTATTTGTTTTCATACCTATAATTTTTATTATTCAATGATAATCGTCAGAGGCACTGACAAATTTCGGAAACACGGAACTACGGTTGCTGTATCTTTTAAAAGATTGTTTATATTTTTGCGATCCCGTTTTCGGAGATTTTTCCGTTATAACTTTCATCAGATATTTGTCATCGGACGTTTCGTCGTCGTAGAAAGTATGTTTATCATTTTCGCTATGCGTTTGAGATTGTTTCTCGTTATTCGGTGCAATGTCGCCGCTCTTGTCAAGCTTCTTTATATCTGCTCTATTGGAGATGTTTTCTTCTCCTACGCGGCCGGCTGTCATTACCATGAGTTGCGGTTGTTGCATGGCGCTCATGTGGTCCCTCAGACATTGTTGGAGAATGTGCAAAAAGAACAGAAACGCCAGAAGCGTGAGTGCTGACATAGCTGCATTGCTTTTGTGAATTCCGCCGTGGCCACTGTAAAAGAAGCATACCTACATTATGTATGGATGCATTTTTTAAATCGCATTGTACTAATTACAAATTCGATACTTTGGGTAATGTTTTTTATTACTCACGACTACTACTTAAATTTAATTTAATAAGACTTTACTACTGATATTGATATATCAGTAGTACTACTGATATTGATATATCAGTAGTAAAGTCTTTCGGATTAAAATAAAATTTTACTGTTCAAACATTTATTACCTACGTCTTGTTTTGCCTTCCTGTAAGTGTACATGTTATCGCTACTTAATAGAGTAACGAAGTGTACAACAGAGAAGCATCTTTAATATGAATATTTCACGAGTGCGAAAGAGACACAATCAATGAAACACGTACGAAACCATTTTTTAAAATAACGTTATTATCGGTCTTGAAAATAGATTACGAATTACGATATCCCAAAAGGGATCATCCATTAATTACGTCACACCTCAAGGGGGAGGGAGGGGGTCCACAAATTGTGACATATCGTGACAGGGGGGAGGGAGGAGTCCCGTGTTTGTGACCTCACAATCCTCACATACATGAATTCATGAACATGAAAGAGTGGATCCAAAATCCTTGGACGGAGGAAGAATAAGTTTTTAGTATTTTTTTATTACTGTTAATTTTCTCTTCCTGAATTTTATAAATCATTTTAAGGAATCCTAATAAAAAGCTAGTTTGAAAATGATGTTGTAATTTTTACTTTCCTAAACTAAAGATCTATGTAAATGTGACGTCACACTAAGGGGGGAGGGTGTAGTTAATTGTGACTAAGTGTGACAAGGGGGAGGGAGGGGTCAAAAAATCATGAAATTGGTGTGACGTAATTAATGGATGATCCCAAAGAAAGTAATTAGTAGACTTATAGTTCGGGAAATATTATTTCATCATTAAGGCCATATTCTTTGACCTCTCAACGCTAGTTTTAAGAGTCATCCCGCCTCCGCTAATACCCGTGACACTCGCCGTCAATGATGACGTGATACTGTAAAACTCATAGTGAAAATATTTACAGTACTACAACTATGTGACTAGTGTGAATCGAAACGACATAGTGTAACATAATAATAATATAAGTGATTAATTTATTATCTGGCAAGCCATGTGTAAAGTAGACGGTAAATTTAGAAAATACACGGATGCGAGACTATCCCATTAATATTTAATACGAAACTCGTTATAGATCCGCGGTCCTATAATGCGTATCAGGCGTACAATTTCATAAAACTTGATGCAAACATGCTAATTTTCAAAATTTTTGATATTAGGACTGTCCACGAAAAAAGTATATAATTATACATGATGATCAGGGGTCGATCTAATCATGCAGATGACGCAAAAATAACGTACCTAATTTTGCATTATAGGCATACCTGGGATAACTGGGGGCAAGTTATAGGGATTTGATATCGATTAAAAAGATGTCGATATAATTATAATAAAATATGTGCTTATTGAACATTATCGATTACAGTACAGAGGTTCGATGTCATATCTGATATCGGGCCTCTTGTATGCAGATGTCATTTTAATCAAAATTACAATTTAAATATTGATATTTTAATATTAATTGTATATTTTGAAAACTAATTTAAAATAAACGCGTAACTACCCGTTTAAACTTATTTTTTTATTTTAATTGAAGAGTAAGTACCTAATATTTATTTATGTCGAATAACATTTTGATGTTGTCATTTACAATAACATCGATATCTTTTTAGTCGATAAAATATTTTGCTACATCACTTTCGTATAAATGCCCCGAGTTATCCCAGGTGTGATTATAGGATAATGCTTTTATTTATTTATTTATTTAAACCTTTGGAAAACAAACAGGCATTATCAATACACATAGCTTAAACAAATTACAAATACATAAGCCACATAGCTTCCACTAATGAATATTAACATTTTAGTTGCTCAGGGACATTTCGTAGGTATACAGTGTTTAATAACTTCTAATTAACATCATGCAAACGGATTTTTTGAATATATTATAGATCATACAAAATCAAAATTAAAATTAAAATTCATAACATACATTGGGAAAAACATAGAAAAAAGATATTATTAATTAATTAATCATTATATTTTCTTCGGTTACCGCGAGGATTACTCATGAAATAAAACTATGAAAACGGATAAACTCGCGTATATTAACTAATTTTAACTTCATTCCGACGTTTCGAACACTTTACAGGGTTCGTGGTCTGCGGATGACTGACATGTCATCCGCAGACCACGAACCACGTTTTCATAGTTTTATTTCATAATTAATCATTATTATCTCTATTGCATACTGTACTTTTTGATTGTAGAAACATACTCATTTAATGACAGGTGGAATATATCAATTTCGCTAAATTTTTCATTATAAATACTACACGCTCTAACTATAAACCGATTTCTTGCATATGTTGTACGCCCAAAGTTAATTGCAAACAAGTTAATTATTTAAGCTTCCGTGCTGCATATTTCACAAAGTAATATAATAATCGCGAGTAAATCCATTACATTTATACACGATGAAAGATGTATTGATTGTATTTTGTAGTTACACCCAGGGTATACTTGCTGCTATCATAAAATTTGTGAGGCCTATATTAAAGGGTGTATCATTTATTATAAATGCGACTTTACTTGGCCATAATTTTTTATATTACATGTTTATATAAAAACATACATGTGTCTAATTACTGCTTTAATAAGGTACACATTTCATCCTAGAAACTCGACGTAAACCATCTGGATTAGAAACAACTAACCCAATCCAAAATCCTGATCTCCTGAGTAATAAAAAAATATTTCGGACAAGTATTTATTACAAGAAAATTTACGTTTTGCGAAAAAGACGACATCACACACAAAAAAATCGTACTTTGAAAGACACGCTTTCATGTGCTTCGTAATGTCAAACATTTAGATATTGCCATAGCTCTTATATTGCCCAAAAAAATGACCTGAATTTGTGACAGGATACTTAGAGAATATGGTATGTAGCTTACGTGTATTTTGACTTTGACATCTAATATAACTGTCATGGAGCATTTATATCTACCTGTTCTAACTATGGATCAAGCCCATGGTGTTTCATTAAGGATTTTATGTATGACTGATTCTTATAGCTGCTTCGCTGTTCTCTGCTTCGATTTTATGTAAAACATAAAATCCACCACATTTTATTTGTGTATGACTGATTGGGGAATCATGAAGACTCCGTTTAGATAATATACTCGGGTAGCATCTTGACCTATTGCTTCTTAAAATAGTACCATGGAGTCGCTGAAATAGTATTACATTCAGCTGTATAGGTTTGTCCGAAATACGTTTGATAGGCAATATTTTAAGCACGATAAAGCCCCTAAAAGAAACAATTTGGAAAGTAGCCATACATTACATACACACCATACAGGGTGCTCTGGGTGCTTCTTATTTTTGCAATTTTGTAGGATGTCCGAACCAATATAGGAGCTCTTAGCTCTCCCGATTGCTATTTTCTATGGGGCACCCTCTCATTTTGTTATTTGATAAGTAAATCATATTTACTTTTTTTTTTTCAATTATTATAAACAAAAATTAGGGGTCGCTACCGAAGTAATAAAAAAAACGACTATCATTTTGCCTTTCTTGAACTTCGTACTTTGGTAGCGACACCTAATTTTTGTTTATAATAAATGAAAAAAAAACAAATATGATTTACTTATCAACTAACAAAATGAGAGGGTGCCTCATAGAAAATTGCAATCGGGAGAGCAAAGAGCTCCTATATTGGTTCGGACATCCTACGAAATAGCAAAAATAAGAAGCACCCTACCATACACTCAGAACATAGCAAAATAAACGCAAAATAATACATATTTCAAAAGTTAGACCAGGTTAAACTTGTATTTATAATAAACGATACAGTCTTTAATACTATTTGCGTTTTCTTTGGCTCTATATTTCTGATATATTGTGTTATCTCCAAAATGCATTTGAATGTTGGTTCTATGTTTAGTATGTTTTGATCACAGCACGTACATGTTTTTGTCACGTATCTCCAAAAAGGGTAAATTATAACAATATTCTTGTAAATTCGACATTCAACTGTGTATTTTAAAACATTAGTAAAAGAACGGCATTATGTACTCAACTTACTTATTTCAAATGACACTTTCGTTATACATAGTAAAAATAGTAATAGTAAAAATATTTTTTGAAAACATTCTATAGGTGATTAAGTCATAAGTCATAAGTCATTTATTCATAAAGCCAGTTTATACGTCAAAATATGGGACATACTTCATTATGTCATACAAATATATAAAAATATAATTGAAACAATTAAAAATACTAATAATTATTATTTGGTAAACATTAATACAGTACGGATTTAACGTCAACGTCATCCACATTATTAGTACGATCACTGTACATGGTCAAGTTTATCTGTGTTATTATACAGGGTTACTTTTTCACCGTTACAATAAATATGTACCATATCATTGGTATAGATCTATTATCTATCAAGTAAATCACATTTATCAAGTAAAATTTTCAATTTCTTTTAATTTTTATTAATTTACCCTTCATGCAAATGTAACTATAGCAACTTTAGTCATTCGTATATTTTTTCATTCAATTTTTTTATGAAAAGCTTATTTCTCAGTACAGATTGCGCATTTTTACGCGCTTGTGCGAGAAGTGGTTCATTTTACGTCACGTCGAAATCTTCGGAGGGCCATATGTACTGAAAAACATCGTACGATACACGTGCGGAAACGAAATTCGTAACTCGTGTCGATTTAAAGCACTCCCTTCGGTCGTGCTTTAATTTATCTCCACTCCTTTAGTACTTAATATTTTCGCACTTGAATCGAAATGTACTAATTCTCGGTATGTTTCGTAACAATTCGCATTATTTTCCATATTTTTTTTAATTGATAGTATATTATTAGTAGTATTTTATTGATACTCATGTCTGCCTGCGACCACGGGTGTAACGTCAGGATATAATTAAACGTAAGTTTACGCGATTAGGACCCGTTTGTATTTAAAATATGAGTGATAGTCGTGAAAGTTTAAATCAATATAGTGCGACTGCTTGCAAAACATTTCATAAAATAATTCGAATTCCAAAATAAATTGTGTTTTTAAAATTTTATTGGATGATAACGAACTATTATGGATATGAAATCCTATTTTTAATAGATACGAGTAGGTACCATTCTTAATTATTTCACTATTTTCGTCATGTCAAAATGTGTCATGGTCTTATCACCAGTAGTCATCCTACTGTTTTTGTCTATACTGTGTAATATGTTTGTTATTGTTTTGGTTTAATATATTGAATAACATAATTCTATTAATTTAGTCACTCACCACTTATGTTTATTCAGTCTCCGAAGCCCCAGTGATGATAACATTTTTTTATGTGTTATCACACCAATCTTAAAGATAGTTTGGTTGACGACAGCGGTGCGCAAAATTGACGTACGTCCTCCCTCCAACAGGTCCCGATTGGGACTGAAAGATGACAGCAGGAGCGATCCGGGAGAATAATTTCACATATTTTGTAAGATGAAATATAATTCTTACAATATTAATGATTTCTTCTTGTTAATCGTTGACACAGACTTTGACGTTTCTTCTGATATATTTTTTTCTTGGTAAAGTTATGTAGTTTCTTAGCAAAATGAGTTTTCATGCAGAGATTAGACCTATGTTTGGGATCGTTTTTTATAGGGCGAAGTTTGTTTAAATACTTAATACTAATCAATGCGCGATAGATCAAGTTCTCAAATGTAACATATATAAGTTTTACTTCATAAGGAAGTATTATTATTGAGAAAACTGAAAAAAACAAACGGGAATTCTACGCTTACCTCGCCTTAACAATAGAAAAGCGCTAGATGACTGATTGTCTAGTAAGTGTTAACGCAAAACAAAAGGTCGTAAGTAAGATAAAAGTCGGTCAAATAATATTTCCCGAGTAGCAGCCCTGATGAGGTAGCCAAGATGCAATGCGTGCCCCTCTTGCCCGCCTAGCGGGTACGCCAGACGCCTACGCCGGCATCTGAGCGAAGTTTACGAGTGCCTAGTGCCTATGCCTACCTGGTGGGTACGCGGTGTCCAATGTGTTATCTACAATCGATTCAAGTTCAGTTCAGTAGTAGTTCAGTTATTTGCAGTGCCTAATTTATAGTGGTACTAAAAAAAATTATGGATTACATACTTGAATTGTACCACTAAGAGAATTAACTACTTCAAATCGCATACTGAACTAGATAATATGAATAATAACCGGTTTTCTTGTTTATCTTCCCTCTGTTGATTAACACGTTGAGAACGGTAATATTTTTTCCGTTTTAAAGTATGCTCAGAAATTGTTACATACCTATTGTTAACAGGAGTATTTTATGGGACTTCGTATAGTTCGTACGGAGACAAATAAGGACGTTTGGAACGAATGGGAACACTTACATTCCGCCGGGTCTAAGATTCAGGTGGAAAGATACATCCAAAGGATTTCATCCGAAAGACAATGTACCTACTCGATAAAACAATCTGCCTCGAAACGAAACAAATGGGAGACTTACTTCCCATTTGTTCCGCCAGGGAAAGAGTCAGGTGGAAAGAAGCAACATCGCCAACAAAAGCCGCAACTTGTACATTCCCATTTGTTCAAGTGGGGGAACCTTTAGATGGAAATATGTATCCACATGTTGCAGCGTGAACGAAGTGCCCACAATAATCTGCCCCGCACGGAACAAATGGGAGAAATTTCTTTCCCATTTGTTCCGTCGGGGAAAGTTGCAGGTGGAAAAATCGATACTACCATCATGAAATACCAACAAGGACGAGGATTTCATAATAATCTGCGCCGTTCAGAACGAATAGGAAAGCGCCCAGTCCTATTTGTTTGCCACTGGGAAAGATTTAGATTTAAAAATAAAAACATAGCGCAAGTGTTTTGATTTCTTGACCAATTTTTAATTCAGGGTTTTCAGGCCAATTTTTGTTTATAGTTTTTTATTTATTTGAACAGAAAACCATGAAGTTGAGTACATTTTCTGTCATTCCTCCGTCGTTCTATAAAAAAAGTACATTGAGAAGTAGTAATCCTCAAAACGATTAGATAGTTTTCGGTAATGTGGACAATGTTTAGAGATTTAAAAATGTGCGCCTTTTTGCGCATTCAGCGTTTATGGGGTCTTTAATACGTCATTGTCAAAACAATGCTCCACATTCCAAGTACAAGATGAAAAATAATTTAACAAGATGTAAGTATATTCAAATTATTATTCCGTCAGTAATATTAGGTAAAGGCTTATCAACCGACTTCAAAAAAAGGAGGAGTTTCTCAATTGGACTGTATGTTTAGATCTTAGAATCACCTGTGGAATCACGGGGTTACGAATCCCTGTTTTTTGATAGGCTTGCGCCGGGATACAGATCCAACACGTAGACCAACCCATTCACGGGCACAGCAATACAAATCCGTAAACCGGTCCCAGCAGGCGTATAGAGAGAGACTATTGAGAGGTAATGGAAAAGACTAATGGCTATGGTGATGGAGGATGGATGGATCAGAGATGGAACTATAGAAAAGAGATCCGGATACCTGCCATAACAATGATTTCTCTTTGCTATCGAGGCAGGCGGTGACTTGTCGCCGACTAGATGGACCCCCGTAAATGCCGTAATTTTTTTTTGTTTGTTACCTCAGCCGATTGTTCCCATTTTCATTTGGTCCAGTTCTGACAATGGCATCCATGAGAAGACCATATAAGTCATAACTTTGGTTTAAGCATGTGCACGACAAAATAACCATTCTGGGGAAATCGGTCTGGGGTCAAAATGTTTAATTTGTTATTTCTAATCACATTAAGGGCACTTACTGTTTGGAAAAAGCGACGTGTCCATGTGACGGTTGAGAATGTTCGTACCCATAGAATACGTGCTGGTCATGAGAAGGCTGCGCGTAGTCCGAATATCTATAAAGTTTTGGATAATGTATTCTTCATCCATTTAATTTGAAAAAAAAATGTAACACTGAAGTGTAGTGATGCAAACTATGTATTAGATGCAATCTGGATACAGTCAAGAAAAAATGCTGTCTACAACTTTTCGATTTTATTATACCCGAATAGAATCGAAAAGTGGTAGACCACATTTTTTGTTGATTGTACTGGTGGCAGCACATGTGACGCTTTGTTTAGAAATCTGTTCGCATATAATCAATCGCATAAAAGTAAAAACAAATGAAACTTAGATAGTAATGTGGCAGCACTGAGCAACTGCAATTTTAGTATCTAAACATTGGAAAATGCTTCCTTTTAATTTAAAGGATGCATCAACCAAAGCCAACTATGGTTTACGATGCTGCAGACTTTTTTTTTACTCTGAACAACAATATAAGTTTTGCTGCATCTGGGTCACGTTTTATAAAGTTACAAGGTACAATTCTACAGCCGTTTACTGGCAACACTTGCCCTGTTTTTTACAATTTTTGTTTTATCTATGATATGTTACAATTTTGCCCAACTAAAGAAGATAATTCAATAATAATGAGGTAAGTGGGAATGAATTTGTAGGGGGTTTTGTATTAATACAATTTGCAGTTTAAATTATCGCCTTACATTTTTTCTTCATTTAAAAACACGTTTAACAACTAATCTATTAGATGTACCTACCTTTCACTCAGTTGTTTAGTCCCAACTCCCATATGTGACAACATATCTCCCAGAGTCATGCCTCCAGTCAGTGTCACACGCGACGCTGTATGCGAATGACAGGGCACTGAGATGCGCGCACGCACTGGGTGCATTATTATGCTCTAATTCGTATCAAATGGCGCACAAGATGTGACAAACGTTACTGTAGCGGTACTTTAAGTACTTGAACTTGAAACTGATGTAGAGTTATAAACAAATTTAAAAAATAGACTGGTCTGTGCTTGTTTATAAATTTTATAATGCTCTTTTTTTCGAATTGATCGAGTTTTTAAAGTGATGAGCCGCATGCCGCATTCTAGAGAAGCTGGCACTTCGTAGATCTGGCCACATTTTTTTTATATTTATACGTTATTATTATTTTAAAAGAAATCGAGTAGGTATACTGTTCCCAAACAAACCTAAAAACTGCATTAGTTGGGAAAAGCTTCGTTGAGTGTTCTAATCACATATCAATGATGAAAATGTAATTTTTATTAACTGTGTATTAGGTACACTTGCCTATTGGTAGGTACAGTCGCCATAAGGTATATCGGAACGGTCTGGGTGCTCACAAATATCCTTGCAGGCCTTTATTGTCAGGGCATTAAGGTGCATGTTCTGATATTTTTGACCACTGTGCCCCTTAATATCTGATGAAATCAATATATCAACTCTACTTACTCAAAATAATTAAAAATGAATGCATTTATTACATTAGAAGTCGAGGTAAGTAAAAAACCGGCAGAGTGCGAGTCGGTCGGAGTTGGAAAGGGTTCCGTACCATTATCAATGCATCATAAAAAATCGCGCTTGTTGTATAAATATCTATTTTATTCTACTTTTTAGTATTTGTTATGGCTGATATATATATATTATATCTATGAAATTTCAAGTGTCGTAACTAGTGATGTGCCGTCGGGTAATTTCACACTTTCCGTAATTCTCTTTGGAGAACTTTACCGTAAATTACCGAGAATTACGGTAACTTTCTCCCATAGTATTTTTTTACTATACAATTTGCATATGAATATTTTGTCTGCATCGTATTTTATATTACTTTATGTGGTACATTTAAGTATCATAATGCTATTTTACTAATGACAGGGTTTTATAGGTGATTTTGACGTTCAAGCAGGTAAAATAGGTACTCGTATAAACCCCTTACTTGACCCGTAAGCGGTAAGCGGCTTTATCAAAGGTTTTCTTATCGGTAGCTGAGTATTCAATTACCTAGGATTTAAAATAGGCAATTGTGATTATGAGCCTGTGATACCCTTTTCTAAGAATTATCTGGGAATAGGGTGTAAATTTTATTCAATTATAATGCTGAATTCAGTCAGTTCATATTGAAGCGACGTGGTGTCAACACAACTGTTAGTGATATTTCAACAATGAGGCCAAGAGTAAAGTGCTAGAGTATTTTAGGCAAAGTACTGAAAATGATCCTGTTTCTGTTCAGGATCAGAAGCCGAAGAAATGCCGCAAATTAAGAATTAAAATTCCCATACAAATTTATGAAAATAAAAAAAATCGTTTCTATTCCTATCCAATAATCCTATCCTAGTACCAATAATTTTAAAAAGACAACTTACTACAAAAAAAAATTAAAGATAACTGTTTTCCTACATTTACTATGGGAAAAAAGAGAAATTTAATTTTGATTGATATTACTGTTTATTCATGTTGCTAATAATGTTTTCATACAGTTTTGACTTGAGGATTTCCAGCCTCCCGAACAAGCTGGATTCCGAAAAGGCTATAGTACCATAGACCACATACATACGCTGCGGCAAATTATACAGAAGACCGAGGAGTATAACTTGCCATTAAATATGCTTAGCGTTTGTGGACTATGAGAAAGCTTTCGATTCGGTAGAAATATGGGCAGTGCTTGAGTCTCTTCAGCGATGCCACATTGACTATTGGTACATCGAAGTGTTGAAGTGTTTGAATAGCAACGCCACAATGTTGGTCCGAGTACAGGAGCAGACTACGAAGACAATTCCGTTGCAAAGAGGCGTAAGGCAGGGCGATGTTATATCTCCGAAACTGTTTACTGCCGCAATGTAAGATGCCTTTAAGCTCCTGGAATGGCAAGGACTTGGCATCAATGTGAACGGCGAAAACATCACTCACATTCGAAGTTGTTGACTCTTACATCTACCTAGGACAAGTAGTCCAATTAGGTAGGCCCAACTTCCAGAAAGAGGTCAACCTCCGAGTCCAACTCGGTTGGGCAGCGTTCAGGAAACTACGCGATGTCTTTTCGTCCGACATACCTCAGTGCCTTAAGACGAAAGTCTACAATCAATGTGTGTTACCAGTCATGACTTACGGCGCCGAAACGTGGTCCTTCACCATCGGCCTCATCTCTAAACTCAAAGTCGCTATGGAGAGGGCTATGCTCGGAGTTTCTCTGCATGATCGAATCAGAAATGAGGAGATCTGTAGGCGAACTAAAGTTACTGACTGATATAGCCCTCCGAATCAGCAAGCTGAAGTGGCAACGGGCAGGCCACATTGCACGCAGAGCGAAAAGTGCTCGAGTGGAGACCACGGCTAGGCAAACGCAGCGTAGGACGTCCACCCACAAGATGGACAGACGACTTTACCGTATGCAGGTCGCATCTAACCGGTACATGTGGAGGTCCAGAGGGGAGGCTTATGTTCAGCAGTGGACGTCTTATGGCCAAGATGATGATGATGATACAGTTTTATTGTCATTTAGCATGGGAGGAAAAAATTGCGCGACAGACATTATAATTAAAGTTTCTGGAGAAAATTCGCGGAGAACGTTCTCCGTAATTTACGCCGGTAATTTACCGTAATTTTGGTAATAAACTAGTTCCACTAGTCACATGTTTATGTAATTTTCAGGTCAGATTATTATTACTAAATTAAGTACTATTCTGAAAAAAATATATGAAAAAGTAATAACTTAAAACACTTTCTCCATAATTACCCGCCCGGAGAACTTTACCGAGAAAATTACCCGATAGTTCTCTTTGTTCTCGTAATTTACGGTAACGGCACATCACTAGTCGTAACTATCATGGTTCACGAGATACAGCCTGGTGAGAGACGAACAGACAGCTGGCTGTCTGAACAGCGAAGCCTTAGTGATAGTCCCGTTTCCCCTTACTCCCGTTTCCCGTTTATCCCCTTTTACCCTTTGAGTACGGAATTCTAAAGAAGTGAATCTCTTGACAATTGCAGGGGCCCGTTTCGGAAGTCCTTATCAAATTAACAGTATTGAAAAGAGACTTCCACTTGTATTACTAGTTATAAGCTTTCGAGAAATAGGTCCCAGGCTGGTCCCACGTTTGAAACTTTCAATAGTAAGCAATTCACGCATATTATATTGATAGTTACAAGAAAATACAATTTATTGTGGATTATGGAAAGTTAAATGAAAGAAAGTGTAATAATTTATTATTTTATTATACACGCACATGCACACAAGGACGTCCTCAATCATACAACACACATTAAATACATACAAAACCTATTTTACTAAACTATTCAGTGATACAAATGATTTATATCACACAGATTTTTACATCAGTCGTCATTTATTGAGAAATTGGCGGAACTGTAATTGTTTAACACATATTGTTCGCAATGTTATTTGTTCATTTTGAACATCAAGCCAATTTTTAATAAATTAATAATGCTCAATTCACAGGGTCCTTCTAAAGATCAGACCAGTAGAATACTCTTTGTTTCCATATTTTACAATCTCTACTCATTAACTTCTAAAATAAGTTAAATAAATAATTTAAATAAATTAGTAGAATACTACACTCAACTCATCTTAGCCTGTGCAATAGGATATGATCTTATCACGCCATTAAAATTAGGCATGGCAATCTATAAATATACCCTTGTGTACATAGTTTCATCGTGAGATAAAAAAATATACATTATGAAAATGCAGCAAAAACTGCACAATGCGTGACTATCTAAACTTTCAAGCAGTCAATTGAAGTTTACGTAAACTGATGGGATATTACATTCAAAGTTTTACTGTTAACGTTTTGGACTATAATTAATTGATTTGGCGATTTAAAATTAATATGGGGGATGTTCGTGAGACTTTAAACTTCGTTGCATTGGAGGTACATTTGACGGCAGTCGAATCCGCCGCGTCCTCGGCGGCCGGCCTCATAGAAGTCGTCGAAGGTACCACCTGATTGCCTTTCGAGTACGAAGCTGGCAGCATAACTGTGGAAATAAATAATTCATTTGGTTTTTATGTTTATTCGATCATGTTTCTCGAAAGAAAGCGACAGGACTTGTGTCGATGGAGAAAAGTTACATCATTGAGTGACCTGTTCATATATTTGCTCGTTCGATGGAAAATACTTGATGAATGAATCGATCTGAATTAAAACGTCAAAATGGGCATTTCACTTAGAGAAATTGGTTGGGTTAGTTTTCGAGGGTCGTACAAGCAACAAGAAGAAAAATAACCATTTACTCACGTTCCTAGTTGGCAGAAAACGCTCTTGGGTCCGATATCAGCAGCGCACTCATTATTAGCATCGCATACATATTTCTGAAGGCATTTGTCATCGCTTGTGTTGAAGGATCTGACGTAGGTCTTGAGCATGGCAATACCGGCGATGGCGGCGTCACTGACAGAGTCCTTGCGTCCCATGGAACGGGCGGCCAGGGAACGGTGGGAGAACGACGTCTTTAGGGCGTCCAACAAGTTCACTACGATGTTGATGAACTGAAAAAAGAGGATTATTATGAATGTTGTTCGTTGGGAAACAAAAAATTAATACATGAAGATCAACTCGTCAATTCCATCGTACTCCCTGGCTTTACCTGATACTAAATTGGTTATTTTTTATCAAACTGATTAAAAGGAGAGGAAGGTTGGGCCGCGTACCTCTCCAGCCTGTTTTGCCATGGAGGCGACCTGGTCAGGATCTTTTGCACCGAGCACCGTCGACAGTACCGCAGCCAATATACCCTGAAGCAAGCGAGATGCGACACCGGTTCCAATACCGAACTTGACTATTTACATTTAAATGGCGGGAGAACCTCAAGGAAATTTTGTCGTTAATAGTAATTAATGATATTAGTTGCATGTATTCATTGAGATTATCCCTGGATGTGAAGGTTGTAGTTATTGTATGTGTATTAGGGTTTCTATAAACTACGCGATGGATAGATACTAAATGAGAGTTCTACGGGTGAGGATAATCTTGCAAAGTGCCTTTACACTATGACAGTGACCGAAGACTTATATCTACAGAAATGATGTTAGTGGATAAGGATTTCTATGGCCCATTGTTCTATATTGCGTGATGCATTTGAATAAATTATATACTTCGGTTAATTGGCAATTAATTTGTGTTTGCGAACTTTAAACGATTCGGGGTTTTGTACCTGCATGGGAGAGGAGCCGTTGTCGACCTTGTCGATACCGTCGCTTGAAGCGCCACCGCCGAGGATGGCCGTGAGGATCTTGAGCCCCATCGAGAAGAGGTTAGCCCACGGGGACACCGAGGAGGAATCCGTGTCGATACTGTCACTCTTGTTGGGGCCCGTGCCGCCGGGGTTGAACAACATTTGCATAATCATTCCTGAAAATGGTTTTAGCATTCCTGAAATTTAATCCTTCTTATTATTTCGCTCTAATTAAAGTTCACATGCTGATTGTGTTAACTAGAAGCGCTTTAAAAATAAAGTAATCAAATCAAATCACCTGGAAGATAACTATACTCCTTACCAAGCATGTTGGACCACGAGAAGCCACCATCGGAGATGGAGTTGTTCTGAATATCATCGATGTCGTCGAGTGCGACTTTCTTCAGAGCGTTGGGCTTCTCCGCGAATTTTCTCTCCTGTGCCTGTTGTGGTGGCAACGAGTTGCTGTAGTATTGCGGATTTTGTGTCCGGACATTGCTCGTTGACTGGAAACATAACCAAATTTAATATCGTTATTTAAATATTCCAAAGTTTTATTAAAAACTCAGCATTTTGATAGTCTTCCGTCGATTAAAAATATAGAAAGTAATAATTAGTTGCTGCGCTACACATTAATCATTAAAAACAGAACAATCTCTCGCCGGAGGCTTCACATTATGCTTATATAACACCTACGAATTTGGCATGCAATTAAAAGTTCCAAACATGGTAAGAGTAAGAGGTAAGTATTAAGAGTGATTTCGTAATCTAAATAGGCTTATAGGTAATGTACCTGTGAGATAAGAGGAGCGTGCTGTTGCGGGTACGCGATCGTCTGAAGAATCGTCGATGAGCTAATCAGGGCTAAAAGCGCCCAGCCTGCGATCTTCTGAGTCATCCTGCGGACAAAGGAAAATCGTAAGTTATAAAAAGGTAGGTGTAAGTATTATACTAGGCCATCATACATCACATCAAGAATTATTTAATACGTTAGTAAGGAAATTTGATTAAAATTAATCTACGTATAGTTATTTTTAATTACGCGTTACCGCAATGAACGTTGTCGATTAGAAAGTGTTCTGATGAGTGATTCGCGCGAATTGATTGCCTGCGTTTGGAGTTGCTTAGAAAGTAGCCCCTACACTACCTTCGGTGCATTTTTACGGGGATGCTGGCCGTGTCTCTAATTAGAGAATGACTATTAGACTAATTGGCTAATTGTGGCAATTAGGTACGAGTTAAACAACTTGGACGGCTACGTTTAGTGCTCGAATAAACGCAAAATGTATAGTTGTGTACCTTCATTAATTCTTTAAATAAATAAAATAGATGTAGTGTAATTCTATTTATTTATTTCGTACCTAATGTTTACGAAACTTCTAGCAAGTGAAAACATACTGTTTGTGTTCATATAACTAACCGGGTTCCGGTTTATGGAACTGCAGTTTAGGTGTCAATTCTCGAGACAGTATCCAAAGAGGTGCTAGTTATAAAAATTGACGGAAATTCGTTGTGTTGACTACTTATTAAGCTATAACGGTCACGGATCGGCCTCTGCGGTCTACTTTCTTTGACCGATAAAAGCGAGTGATTTTTCACCTGCTTTGACCGCGTTACTGATGTTGCATCATGTTCATTTTGTGTTTACTTTTACCAGTCGCATAAATACCTAACAAAATAGCCTGGATTGCGGCCAACTTTTAGGCCTCTTCAAACGCTGTTTTTGTCCTAGATTTTATGCTGGTCATCTTTTAGCTGTCAGCATTTTTACGACGGATTGTCTATAAAATGAGCAGCCTATTTGTCTCTGCTGTCATTTGAAAAGCAAATTGCACACGTAGGCACGTTGTGGCTGCGCGCCGGTGGCCGGTGACAGCGCGTCCGTTGAGATTCTCTCCGGAGAAATTTGTTGTCGCCAGTCTTAGCCAGCCATAGCTTAATGTTTTATGTATGCCTTGTTACTATACTCTTAAAACCACATACGTAGATATTTATTTAGTAACTCCGCAGCTGAGGCGCATTGTTTATCTACGATTCCAGTGGACACACAAAGATCCATTCGTCAACGTAACATGGAAAACGCGCGATATACATACGAATGCGCACATTGTAAGGAGAAAGCAGGAAACAAGTAAATGTCTTTACATTTGCTGTAATTCTTATGAACATTTAGCATCAGAAAGGCACTTTAACACGCCTTTTTAGATGTTTTTAATTTACTATGCAAGTATTGAAGTTATAATATGTCAAAGTCAATGCCATAAATAACTATACGGGTTAGTGCACGTCATTAATGTCATTATGGTGGTAACATTAGTTGGGACGCAAATAACTCGCTCTTTGCCCCGGGCAAAGCCGCTTTCTTGCGGGTGAAGGGCTTATCGATAGGATTGAAGCACCAGTAGAAATGGCATCGACCCCTTGACCCAGTAATCTGCGCAGGCGACTGAACTTCGCGGTGCATCGCACGGGAAACTAACCTCACTTTCGATCGACGCGGATCTCTGCGACTACGGCACACATTTTCGAATATATTATCCGGAGATTAACAATAAAGTTACCCATATTATAACGCTTATTTTTTACTTATGTATCTACAATAGGTATTTATCGCAACAGCTATGTTCCCATTTCTTAAACATTTTACCCCAAATAGGTTGAAAATTTGAAACCATGAAACTGTTTGCAGCTCGTTAACGCTTCGTTCCCTAAAGTTTAGGGCCTAAACAACAAAAATACAAAATGACTAAGACTAACATCTTAAAATTTTCCTTTATTTTGGATAAACATAACCAAAGTTTTTAAGAAAGACCATTTGCCACATCAGGATATATTTTCGAACAAACTATAATTATATTGTCTAATAACGCAGAGCAGCTCATCAAGGCGCGGCAAGGCAAACATGGTGATGGGAGAAAGCGCGCCGGGCTTGTGGCGTGTGTGCCACCTCCGTGGAAGGTTAACGTTTTTCTAATTTTGGACCTGCGATTCTGTCCTCAACAGGCCACTTTCATCGCCAGTTCACCGTGGAAATATTTGCAGTTTCTCCTGTATTACTATATCATAGTTGGTTCTGATTTCTGTTACAAATTATCTGGCGTTGTAAGGAGTTGGCAACGTTCATAAACATTTTTAGAACGTTTTCTCGTTTCCGTGGAGTCGTTTTTTGGCTCCTTTTTTCGCTGCTGACTGGTCCAGCGTGCAATCCGCTTTCTAAAACTGCACAAGTTGGTAACAGTGCGTGTTCTCAACGCGGATATGAACACGAATCGGTAACAACTTATTAATTGCATATTTTATTGAGAATCTAACTTATTGTGACAGTTAGACGTTTAAGTTATTTCGCAGTTCAAGTTTTTTTCACTATATGAATGTCCATAAGTATCGACCCTCTGTAGGTAGATTTTTTATAAATTATGATTTTTTATAATACACTTGGTACTATTTACTCGGTCCCATGCGTATTTTACGCGTAGTAGATAAGGATCTACCTATTTATGAACAAAAAGCCTAATTTATTTATTGCTTTTGTTATAGTTTTGAAAATGATTGCAACCATTGGTGACAGAACCATAATATTAAAAAACGTCTTACTTGATGTTACATATAGGCAGATAATTAGGCATAGAAGAGATTAGACCGAATCCATCTGAACTATCAATTCAGATAGCAATTCTTGCGAGTAAATTCCGAGGAACCAGCGGATAGCACGCGCCACAGACGGTCTCGCTAGATCGGACGCGATCAGATGCGTGCGCGCTCCTAACCGTACCACGCTCCCGATGTGGAGCCAACGGTACCGCTGATTCTAGATGCACATGTTCAATAGCGGCTGACACCTTCACCTACTTGTAAAATCTATAAAAACTCCAATCAATCCGGAAGAAGCTCCCTAGGTACTTAAGAACCTACCTATATAGCCCACCTACTTGTAAAATCGGTGTCAGTGAAGGTATACGCCAACAAAAGTTACCAATAAGGTGGCTACACAAAAGACGCCGGTGTATAATTTTCGTATTAAACTTCGCTTACCCAACACTGAATGACAAGATGCCTCTCGCGTGGCTACAACTTTCACTTTAAAGTTTTTTTGGGCACGCTATGAACACGGTGATTCAGTACCTGTTTCTAGATGATGACATTAAAGCAGCGTGATGTCGTCAGAATGTTTTACAAATTTAAATAATTACTAACACCGGTGGGATGAAATTATTTCCGGGCTGCTACTTCCGATAAATGCTAAAAAGATTGAAATAACACAGCATATAGGTAAATCTGTCAATCCTGCTGAAATAGTATGCGTAGAAAATCAACGTTGACTAGAAAACGGCTATGTTAGGGGCGGTACTTGCATATTCGTTTGTCACGCAAGTATTACTTACTCGACAGCATAATGGAGTCGCCACCCTAGACATTGAGGTACGAGTTAATTTCTCTACATGATTTATTCATTCCGGAAAAACCGATGTACAACTTGAAGATGTGGCGGTTGGGTGTAACGACCCCACGGATCGTAGTCCTAAAGAGGGTTGGTCAAGGTCTGTGTCGGTCGTGTGTGTTGATCAGTTTGGACTATAGTACTTTCAGTTATGGTCCGCCTTCATTCGCCGTCCCCCCAACTGTTGGATCTGTATGCTCCAGAGGCAGAAGTGAAACTTGCATACTTAATACGCGGGTTGGCACAGAGCGGTATACCACTGGGAGGTGGCGCGTAGGTTCTGGACTGCCTAGAATAGCATACACCGTATTGCTGGTGGGTTACCTGTGGTAGGTATTTTCAGGCTTAGTCAGCAGTAGGTAACTCACCCAAAAACGTAGTATAAACATAGCTGAAACGGGTAAACCGGATCTTTCTTCTGCGAAGAATCTCTACGTGTAGGATACATGAAGCTCTTATCCTCAAAACTTGGGATGCTACCCTTTGACCATTTGACAGCTCTGTTAAAGCGTTCAATTTCAAACCTTACGTATTAGAAAAGTGATTTGGTTTTGTTTTTTATACGACGGCAAATATGTTGCCAATACCCATTAAATGGTTAATCCAAATTCCAATAGTTGTTACCTAATCTACATAATCAACATGAAGACGAAAAATTAACTTTCTGCTATATTGTTAGGTTTAATGATTAATAAAGAGGAAAATGGTTTTTGCATAGTTTTTTTGAGCGTCAATACATATTGATCTCTAAATTTCGATCAGTAGGTAACATGCGATTGGTCAGTTAAAGATCGGTATTGTATATTTGTTGTAAGTAGGTAGCTACGAAATTATGTAATCAATTTTCATTTGTCAATTCTCCGTGTTAAGTATTCAAGTGGTTGAATGGATGACATAAGTTGAAGGAGTGCCGAATTGTCGCAGTGTTATTCATCTGTTGCAGGCAGAATTGTATGGCTAATATTATTGATGGAATTACGGTCCATTCATAGTTCCATCCCTAGTTGTCTTATCTAGTAAACAACTTACTAACTTAAAAGTACACGTTTGCTGTTATAAACTACTGTTTCTTTGATTAAAAATTAAGCAATTTACTAATCACTACGGACGGACTGCACAAATATGGACTCAGGTATTTTGGGTACGAGGGCTGCCTTTTAAGTCGAGTCGTTTGCCAACCTCCCGCGATTAAAAAAAAAAATAAACGTATGGCATTTTCATCCTTTTGAATTTAGAACTCGAAAACAAAAAAATGATTTCAAATTGGTCGAATAGTTTTATTACAGCGTCTATTTAAAGGTGACAAGTCGGTTGTAAAAATGGAAATAACTAAGGAAAATTTGCATGCGATTATTTTCTACAACTTTAAAAGGGGATTATCGCGACTTCAGTGTTTTGAGGAGATCACTTCTGTGTTTAGTGATGCAGCACCGTGTCTTAGGACTGTAGAACGCTGGTATTTACAATTTCAACGTGGGCAGTCTAGCCTCAGTGACAAGCCCCGTAAAGGTCGTCCAAAAACCGCCATGACGCAAGAGAATATCGAAGCCGTGCGGCAGCTTGTACTCGAAGATCGTCATGTGACCTACCGTGAAATAGAGGCGTCCGTGGGCATTTCAGGGACCACTATCCAAAAAATCCTGCACGAAGAACTTGGCGTAAGAAAGTCGATCTCTCGTTGGATACCACATTTGCTTAGCGACGACCAAAAAGCTGCCCGTGTTAGTTGGTGTCGCAAAACTCTGCAGCGATTCAGCCGAGGCGAGTCAAAACATGTTTATGATATGGTTAGTGGTGACGAGTCTTGGGTATATGCTTACGATCCAGATTCTAAACAGCAGTCAACTGTTTGGGTCTTTCAGGATGAGCCAAAACCGACTAAAGTCATACGCTCGCGGAGCACTTCAAAAAAAATGGTGGCCTCGTTTGTGGCAAAGGGTGGTCACATCGCCACTATTGTACTAGAAGATCGCAAGACGGTTACCGCTGACTGGTATACCACTGTTTGTTTGCCGCAAGTCATAACCGAATTTCGAAAAAACAACTCGACGCGTCGTATGATACTGCATCATGAGTATCATGACAATGCAAGTTTGCACACCGACCGCCAAACAAAGATGTTTTTGAGCGCCCAAAATGTGGAAATTTTAGATCACCCACCTTAGAGCCCTGACTTAAGCCCTAACGATTTTTTTACGTTCCCCAAAATTGAGCAGTCTTCGTGGTCAACGCTTCAGCTCACCTAAAGAAGCTGTTGACGCTTACAAATCGGCCATTTTGACTACCCCCACTTCGGAGTGGAATAAATGTTTTAAAAACTGGTTTGAACGCATGCAAAAGTATATTAAACATCGCGGAGAATTCTTCGAAAAACAATAAATGGTAATAATCTATAAAATTGTCTATACTAATTTCAAACGACACAACTTAAAAGGCAACCCTCGTATAGGCAAATATGGCAGTTTACAACAGAAAACGTGTACTTTTAGGTTAGAAAGTTGTTTACTAGATATGACAACTAAGGATGCCATTCATCCTTAGTCTTGTCTTATCTTTTGGTGTATCCTTCGTAAACGCAAAACGCTTTATGCTGTCGTGAGTTGTTGTGCCCATACATACATACTGCCAAAAACGCATATCAAAATACTGATATTATCGGCGATAAGAACCTATGCTGTATGATTGATTATTGATTGTCATGCTATGTGGAAATTCTTGTCTATGTCACATTTTTTGGATCAGTAAAACAATGGCGTTCAATAGGGTACCAATTTAATAATATTCTATAATATGAAATGGCCTTTATCAGCTTAAAGCTTTCCCGGGTTTTTACCTAAGTGTAATATGGACTGGATATCTTAAACCGTCTGCCTGTCTTAACTTCGAAGCTTTAAACGTCAAAGTCGCTTTCGCGAAATTTTACTCTTAGTCATCCTCAAAGTTGAATGAGACCAGCTCCGGTTTATAATTCAATTTCTCATTACACAACATTATCTTTAGATCTTACAACTTTCCTTGAATGTTTATTGAGTCGGAGCACGTTTATGAGTATATCGACTTTTGAGGAAAATGAATCGTAACTCTTAGTTAATCTGCGTTGGTTCTCTTAATTCATTGGTAATTTTAGGATTTTACATAATTATGTTTTTTTTTCTCTGATATTATAACGATATTTCATTTAGACACCTAACAAATCACATTAACTAGGGTTTTCTAAATTATTTAGCAGACAGCTTTATTTATGTCGTCGCGCATCGTATGCCAAAGGAAATGTAAACATTTCTTGGGATAGTTGTAGTGGACGAGTGTGTGAGAAACTAGAGGCGGCGAGCACGCAACGCGCGGTTGCTATTGACCATTCCGATCGCAACAGCTTTCCTCGCTTTCGACACCCAGTTCACGTTTCAAGACTTTTAATTACTTGCAGAAACCTGTCACAAGTATCATAATAGTCCTCCATAGTGCCTATCTACTTGCCTTTTGTTTACAAACGGCGTGAAATGAGAAAGCGAAATAACCATGATGTAAGGTGGGCATGAGTTGCATATGCAAGAAGTTATGTTTGTGACGACATCATTCATTTTGACGACGAGGTATACTTTTTCTATTCGTAGATTGTCTAAAACGGTGAAATTTCGGAAATAGATTTATTTCATGAATAACTATCGCAGTAGCTGAAACACATTTCATACGTTTGTAAAAATCCATACGACTTCTATAAGGCCCGGCCACGACATTCATAGACCGCCACGACGCTCCAACTCATGGATTCGTTCGTCGCCGGTCGCCCTAAGATGCGTTCAAACCAAAAGAGCATTCGCTGTTCTATCCCCCGTTCTACGAAATCAACCAATCACGTTTTGTGTAACGATCGATTTTCGTAGAGTGGGGGGTTAGAATAGCGAATGCTCTTTTGGTTTGAACGCACCTTTAGACCAATGTCGTAGCCGGGCCTTTAGATAAGAATGATAATAAATTAATAATTAACATTAATAACAGAAACTAGGCAATTCGAAGACGGAAAAAATCTTAACAAAATATTATACCTATGTATTGTTATCTATAATGTACATTTTGTAAGATTACCTAATACGCTATTGGCTTCCCACATTGTTTCATACAACCCGTGTCCAATCCACGGCTGCGGCGTAGGTAATGAGCGACGTCTATTCTCATATTTTGGAAAGTGAAGGTTTTTATTTACATGACTATAACGAATAGTGAAAAGAACGTTGATAAGCGTTTAAACGCCGTGAATTTTGGTGTCGAAATCTATTGTTTTGACACGCTGTGAGATGAATACCTACACTAATGTTCACCTTCCTACCTAGGTACTCGAAAACTTTTGTTGTTTCTCAAAGTTGTCATTAAGTTTAATAGGTCTGATACAATGCTTCCGAGAAAGTTGTCGTTTTTAGGGTTCCGTAGTAAACTATCAGTATTATAGTTTCGCCATGTCCGTCTGTCTGTCCGCAGCATAGATCAGTGATTGTTCGTACTAGAACATTTAAATTTCGTATACCTAGATACATAGGTATCTATAAATATTAACCTCCGAAAAACAGACACTAAGGTCCGAAAAACATGAAAAAAGTCATGGCTTATAGAATACTTTAAAAGACTATTTCGAACTTAATTGGCCCAGCCGTTTTTAGGGTTCCGTAGTAAATAATGAACTTTTATAGTTTTGCCATGGCCGTCTGTCCGTCTGTCCGCAGTATAGCTCAGTGGGCGTTAGTACTAGAAATTAATCATGCCGACAAAGTGGTAGAATAAAAACTGGAAAAACAATTTTTATTCGGGTAGGTACCTCCCCAACTGGTGAAGTGGGGGTGTTTTTTTTTTTAATTTGCTGTAATCCTATAATGTGGGGTATCGTTGAATAGTTCTCTTAAAAAGAATAAAGGTCTTGAAAGAAAGTTTTAACTAAAGTCATTATTTTGGGAAGTAACCGCTCCAGAATAAAAAAAAATTGCCCCCCCTTTTGTCTTGGCCGGCTTTTATTATTTTTACTCAAATTCTAGTCTGCGATATTGTTGAATAGGTCTTTTAAAAGAATAAGAGTCCCAAAAAAGATTTTTTCAGCCCATATTTACGGAGACTACTAAGTACCTACGGAACTCTACACTGAGCATGGCCCGACAAGCTCTTAGCCGGTTTTTAAGGTTTAATGTTCGTTTTTTAACATTACAAAAGGTAAACTATCAAGATTAAATGTAAATTTATTAACAGGATAGGAACCTAACTAAAAAAAAATATTACATTAGTTTGTTAAGGTGCGTATTCATTACGAAAGTAAAATATTGTAAATAATCGTATCACATGATTTACATTTCAGTGTATTATTTATACAACTACATGTTACTCTTCCTAATAAAAAAAACACCGTGGTAATTATTAATTAAACGTGGATACGCTTTAATTGTGATGAGTTAAATATACAGAGAAATCGTTATGTTATGGTCAATAACCTTATTTCTTCTGATACGATTAGTAACATACAGTTAAGTATAAACCTATTCAATTGTGTTTCTTGATACTGGAAGCCGTGTGTTCGTTTTGGCAGTCTAAGTAATAATTTGTGGCACTGAATAACTTCGTTAGGTACAGGCAGTCATAATATATACCTACCGAGTAACCGAGCTATTTGGCATCTTTTGGCTGCTTTTTCAGATAGTGTTTGACTGTCTATGTAATTTATCAAACTTCCGTAACCCATGCATCTTATGATAGTAGATACATACAATATGCGCCAATAGATAGAGGCGCCAATTCCTGACACAGGCCCAATAATGGACAATAGCAAATTAGGTCTTGACATGTCGACAGTTGGTGTGTTTACGACAAATACATTAGGTACACTTAGTAATGTATTTATACGGTTAATATAATTATAATCTAAGGAAACCATTTTTTGTTTGCTGGTCCAAGCATACATTTTGTGTCTATTCGGAGATTTCGGGGTACATTTTTTTTAACTTGAATCGCATGATTTTAAATAAATATTGTAGAGCTTATAGTTCAAGATACTACTAATTAGTGGTTATTTTATAGCGAATTCAAATTTAAACAATTAATCAAATGTTAATTATAAAACTGTAACCAACTATCAGGATTTATAATTGTAACAATTTTATTGTGCTTAATTTTAAGCACATAGACACAAATGCACAGATTAGTAGGTAGGTACAACAATAGGTACTCATATGATGCTTCAAAATTGTATAGTTTTCCAAGTCACAGAATTAATTTTCATCAATCACAGATTAATTAATAATTCATCATCACAGGTATCAATCACATCACACCTCAAATTTGATAACAATACAGATCACGTGCTCACTCAAGTGATGCGTTCAGTCCCGTTAAACTTTCACAGTCGCCAATGCACACACTGTCCAGTCAAAAACACGGCTTACCTTTATCTGGTTCCGGTACTGGCAATCACTGAATCACTATACACTATGTCTTCCACGAGGTAGCTTATCACCGGTGAAAGTGCGTGTAGCTCGAACGCGAGTTTGACTTGCAATGAGTGTTGCGCCTTGAACTTCACTATATATATAGGGTGACCCAGATACGGTGGCGGCGACTAACTGTGCTAGTCCATCTGTCCGTGTGTCCAACCTGTTCATCCCGTTGGCTGGACTCGGACCTTCCCAAGGACACCTATTCCATACCTGCGCGAGCGCTCCCGAAAAGCCCGTAGCCGGGCGACCGTTAGAAAAACAATGATACCGCCTTTCCCGCGCTTCGAGCGGCCATATCAACATACCAAACATTCCCAACGGTTGCCTGAGGTTAACTTAATCTTCAATCAGGACTTTTAACCGGCAACTCAATTAGGTAGGTGACTAAAATTAGGAACACCGTACCTATATCAATACCTAATCAGGTTTTCGTGGTATTACTTGGGAAACATATTGTTATTGTTTTATCTTATTAAAAAAACATAAAACACAGGATATACACATAAAACACAAAAGATACAAATAATAGCTAAATTAACAAATAAAAGCTTTAACCTAAAATAACATAAAACTAGCTAGACTAACAACCTAACTATTATATCTTATAAAGTCTTTTCGTCCTTAAACTCGACATTTTGAGTTCATACCGAAGATCAATACCTATATTAGTTCAAGCTCTTTGGGAAACACGTGTTTTAATTCAAACTGATCTTCCTATTACGGTTTTATAATATATTTTTTTTACAATGCTCAGAAAGTGCTCTTTTTAAGGGTAAACTTATGTTACTTATAAAATTATACTTGCCTGGTTGGTACTGCCGAGATAACTAGTCTGATTTTCCTCGCATAATGCATTGTAAAATGACGTATGATACATACGTCGAAATGTAGGTTTTTTTCACTCGTGTCGGTTTTAAAGCACTCGCTTCGCTCGTTAGTCACCGACCCTCGTCCTGAAAAAAGCCTACTTAGCACACTTGTATCATAAATAGTTATTTATTTGTGATTCGTTAAGTTATTTCGTTATTATGTGTATTGTGAGATGTGCATTTTCAATTCTCATATGTATTTCGGTTGTTACAGGTATTTTCCGCTGCCAGGTACCCTATAAAACACAGGTACCTATTTATCGACTAGAGGAAGCGTAAGTATCTAGGTAACAAGCCAAGCTTTTATCGTTGGTAAGTTCACAAATGCTATTGATTTTTTCGTTAGGTTTATATATTAAAATGTTTACTCCTAGCGGCTTCTTTGAAACACTATGTGATTGAAACTATTGGCACTTAGTTATTTAACTAATTAGGTATCTGAATTAATTTGAATTGATACCAGCGTAATTCGTAATACATACATGTTAAAAAAGCGTAAAATCCCAGTTATATATCTACTTCGATACGTTCGTGTTAAGATAAAACAGTATATCGTCGTAATTGTTGGTTTTTGCGATTCACCTATTGTAAAAGGAAGTTACGTGATCCAGAGGCCGGTAATACTAATGGTCATTATTACCGGAGCGGTCGTAATGTTCGTGCATTATAGTTGTTTCTGGGTGTAGACGGTGATAGACAGTTTGACCCGTACAGATATTTTAAGAGAAGAAATTTTATTTATTTTTAGAGGTATGGCTTTTAAATTACTTAAGTATACGTAGACTTACCAGGGCCGTTTAATAACTCCTTATAAAATCGATTTATAGAAGCTTTTTTTCGTAAATGGCATTAACACTGGCTAGCACGATCTATCAACTGAAAACTGTCAAAAAATTAAGGAAAAAAAAATCATAAATATGTGACTTTAATCGTTAGTTAACTGTGATCACCTACGCATTTTTGAGAACTAAGGGAAAAACTGGTGTTTAATCATTTTTATGAAGAGTTGCAGTGGATTTTTTTTAAACGTTTTGTAACTGGGGACAAAACTTGGGTTCACCATTACATGCCAGAGTCAAAACAATGGATGGCTGCTGGTGAACGTGCCCCAAAGAAGGAAAATACTGTTTTATCGGCTGGGAAGGTAATGGCGACAGTTTTTTGGGATGGCGAGGGAATCATCATGATTGACTACTTAGAAAAGGAGAAGACCTTCACGGGCCGTTATTACGCAAAATTATTAGACCGTTTTAAAGTCGAATTGTTGGAAAATGATCTCCGACAAAAGTCCTCTCTCACCAAAACAACGCCCCAGTGCACACCTCAACTATTGCAATGGCAAAAATCCATGAATTAGGCTTCGAACTGGTTCCTCATGCTCCGTAGTCACCGGATTTAGCTCTGTGTGATTATTACCTATACCCAAATTTGAAAAGATGGCTCGGAGGACAAAATTTTTTGACAAATGAAGTTGAAGACTGTATAGCAGGTGTGAATGGCTATTTTACAGACCTAGACACATCTCATTTTTTGGAGGGGATAAAAACATTTAAAACTCGTTGGAATAAGTGTTTGGCCCTTAAGGGAGACTATGTTGAGAAATAAATATAATTTGTATTAAAAACTGATGATTTTTGACTTAAAAAACAAACTTATCTAACAGCCCTCGTATTGCCGCAGTTTAATTAGCGTAGAAAAGTGTTAGACTTCAGAGTGACTTAGCAAAGTACCATGACGTACTAATTTTGTTCAGTTTATGTCGAGAGAAAGGGACAAGGCTATACGAGTCGTATATCACTGTCCCTTACCCTGAACCTAAACTGAATCGCATTAGTATCTCATGGTATCCCTCCAGGCCTTAAATCTTAATCGTGTCTGCCTGCAACCACGTTTATTCTTTGGACTACAAAATTTTGTATTTATTCGAGTCTCTGCTGTAATATATACCTACCCTAATTGGCAATGGAGGGATTGCGACTGTAGTTGGGGCAGACATAGGCAAACGACATCTCAATCCAAACATTCTAAACATTTTTCAACCTCTTCCCATTGCTATTCCTGGTGTCACCGGAAGAGCTCCAAGGATTAGGAAAGGATTTTAAAGAAACGAAGCTAAAACCGAGAATCGTGATAATATTACAACAAATATTGTACTTAGATACTTGATAAATATTTTGTTTATGCGTATACCATATTCCGCCTATTTGGCGTAATCGATTTAAAACATTTCAATTCAGTGATAGTTAAACCGAAAACAAAAAAAAAGTGATAGATAATAATTAATGAACAGATAAACACTGAAATGTCGCGTTTGAAAACCTTGTCATATTATAAATCTGAAATTTACGAACGTTACTCCTAGTCACAATCAGTTGCAGTTTCTTTTATATGAAAGCTAGACTTGACCGAAAAAAGCGTTTTCTCAGATAGTACGGAACGGAAAATAAAAGCCACCGACCCCAGCCAATGGCAGTGGGTCACAGGCTGTTCCCACGGCAAGCTATCATTTCACACCCATCATTTCTTATATGCAGCAAGTGTGGACAATTACTAGTTATACGTATAGCTACTCATAGTTAACACGGTGAGCACGGTAAGCTAGACTCATTGTATGGAGCTACAAGTTACATTACAATAGACTACTTGACCCATTTTTAAAGTTTGTCTTATATTATTAATCAATATCTGATACCTAATCGGAAAAAAAATATCAGAGTACGAAATTAAAAAAATAAAACAAAATTTTCAATAAAAAATATGTACCTACCCATCAAACACTTTTAATACACCGTAATAGAAAAATATTCATCTTTTCAATAAATACTACAGAAAATAATAATTTTTTGCACTACATTTGATATGAGTCAAGTACGAGTAGCCTATTACTATAGGTTAACGGTTCTTATTTTTGGTAAGTTATGGATGTTATGATGATGACTAAAACACCTCCTCGGATGTCAAACTCAACCATTAAACATATGACTACAAGACCTACTACGCCGTGTACTTGAGTTTTAGGAGAACTAGAACAAAAGGCAAAAAAATATTAATCACTTGTTTCGAGAATGCTAAAAAGCCACCAAAAAAGTACATTACATACTCATAGGCATATCCGTTCATGACATTACTAAAAATCAGGTATTATGTAGAACTTCGCTCACTAAACAAAAGAAGATTATGGAATCTGGCATCTGTCACAATTTATGCAAACAAGAAATTTGAATCGGAAATCGGAATATAAATCCGACTAGGAATTGGATTGATTGACTGTAAAGTGTCAAATACAAGTTGCATTCTCCAAATTGCGATGCTACTGCTCCACCAGTTTTGTTTTCAAACTAAGTCACCGTGAATACTGCCTTTATTGTCTCAAATGGGTGAAAGTTCGGGGTAATGCGTGCCGACAAAGCTCGTGATTCGCGTAATAGCATGCAAATCTATCGTAATTCCAGCTAATACAACATGCTTGTCTGTAATAAGCTTCTCTTTCGCAGATTTCCCATCGTCGGTGGATGTGTGACTGTGAGAAGTTATCGGCCTGTGCACGCAATAATGTAAAACTGTGAGTATGTCATATGTACAATCATTGATACGTATTTACCACTTTTTGTAAGGTATTTTGGATTCTCATTCGTTTTACGTTGATATAACTACTTCTGGATATGAATTCCCAGTGCGAAGAATATTTAAAAATATTCTTATTTTATTTAAAACTTTATACTAACTAAGAATTGATTTAAGTACCTATACCATACAAAATAAGTTGAAAAAATAAAAGGTTCAAAACAAATTTGGTTTAATTTACACATCCGTACCCTGACTAGGCCACTTTCAGTCGTTAATAAAATAATTTTTGTATATATCGCCTTTTAAACAGAACCGCAAAGGAAAGTCATTCCAAAGATAAAGATACAAGGAAACAAAAATACTTTCGCTACAACCGAAATACGTAATATTGTACATATGAAAGGAAAAAAAGAACTCGCATAATTTAAAACCAAACGTATTATGTGTTGGCAAATACGACCTTATTCTGATGGTATAGATTACATTAATGCGTGCGCGCAAGATTGTGATGAGATGTTTTGAAAAATCCATCGAGACCGGCGTAGGTACCTACGTAAAGGTAACCACGAGTAGCGTATCAAACTTAATGAGTCATATTCATATCACTTTCTTTCGGGGTTTTCCGTCTAGCACCAAAATACCTACTAATTTATACAATTACTTGGCACTGTTGTTAGACACGACAATGAAACCTGCTATACTTCTTTGTGTTTAGGCATTGTCGGCAATTGAAAGCAACGAGTGCAATAAAATGTATTGTTGTGTAGAACAAATATTTTAATGTTATGGATTAACGTAAAAGTGGGCTTTTCTTTGGCAAAATTATGTTCTTAACAAATTTACGAAGGCTGGAGAAACCAGATAAGAACAAACTTTTTTTGTTGATATGTAAGTAAGTATTATTTTCCTTTCCGGTCTGTAAGGCTAATGATAATGAGACACGAATCACTATATATTTTTCGATTCTCATAATTTGATGTTCACACACTGTAGAGGAGAGCTAGGGACGGAACGAGGGACGGGATTGTAAGTATCATTACTGAAGAAGCATTGGTAAGTAAATATGGAAAACGGAACTCCTCGAAGTTCTTACCCCGTTAAATAAATGGTGCTTGTTATAGGTATATTGATGGGATGACCATATTGAAAATGTTGTCTTTTTATATGAATATAATATTTATAATGGTCTAATTGTCTAGTCAAATTTTATTTAGGTACATAATACAATATTATCAGTAGCAAACTTTGTAAAACGCAATAAAAATGTCCATAAGTTACTCAATCAGATTCAATAAAACTAAGTTAAAGGTGGATTTAGACCAACCAAGCATTTGCTGATTCTATCCCCCACTCTACGAAATCAACGAATTTCGACGAATCACTTTTTGTGTAACGAACGAATTTCGTAGAGTGGGGTATAGAATGAGCGAATGCCCGTTTGGTCTAAATGCACCTTTAGGCAACAGTTGAAATATCTACATCTACTTCTGTTTGGTCACCCACCGCTATCGTATACGATAAGCGATAAGTATCTAATAAATGTGTGAGAATAACAGATTCGAACGAAAAGTCACGTGATTATGATGTATGAAAACGATTGCAGATTGGCATGTTGGTTAGGTCTGCAGACATCTGTAACGACTGTAACCAATGCTCGGCGAGGGTGCGCTGTTTTGATACTAATTTAATGAACTTTTTAATGAGATACCTACTTAAACTACATTCAGGGAGCGCGGAGCGCTAAGATTAACATTACATAGATTCTATTGATGTTCTGATTACACTCGTGCACGAAAATGTGTAGCCAAACAACAAAAATATCCGAAACCTTTTCTAGGAGCCACTATTTGTAACTATTAGGTACTTAAAATTAAATAGCTCCAATAAATTCCTCTCAAAGTCATATGAACCTCATCAGTCATAACTATCAGATAATTCGTTGCTCAAGCGTCGAATAATTTTTGTGACGGGTATCTTAAAATCGAACTAGTAAGGTTTGAAATAGCGTAACCAGTAAGGTTTTAATATGGGTGGACCAACGTCAACGAACTATACGTTCGACCCTGGAAGGACCGATAACTTTCTTGAGTTGCGTTGAAAAGAAAGTGACTTAGGGACTCATTAAACGTGTTGGCCTCCCGCTGGGAGAGGTGTTTCATTCACCCGTCGCTGTCAATTGGTTTAAGGTTATATTGGTTATACAGAGTTAGAAATTAATCACGACATTTGTGACCTCACACGTAGATAGCTTAGCCCTTGCAGACCTTGCATTAGAATATTTGAAGATATATTCGGAAGTATAATAGTGGAAGGTTTATTTTACTTCAGTATATTTGTAGTACATGTACCTACGAGACTATGCTGTACTGTAATATAGTTAGGTATATGATCCAGATTCGGGAATAAAACTCTTGTTTTACTTTTTTGGTGCAGAAAAATTAAAATTAACCATCGTCTTTTGCCATTACAGCATTTCTTATGGTACGACTATTCTTAAGCATTTTGAACTATTTTAACTCTAAAGCATGTTTATGTATTGTGTTGGATATTTTTCAATGCCAATCTCCTGCAGGAAAGCCAGGAAATGATCAAATGGATAAGTACCTACAGAATAATATTGACAGGAACGAAGTGAAATTCCATCTCAATAGAATAGATGTTTCAGCTTCTTTGGACGTCTGGACACAGAATATATAAAGTATCTCCATACATACTTGTTTGGGACGTGACATTCTGGTTAACAATACTATAACGATTTAAAGTGAAAATAACCCGCGCTTGCCAATGTCCGTCGCTGGTGGTATGGAGTTATTCTCGATTTACTAGATTCTTATAAACAAAACCTACCTTCGCAATTACAATAAAATTGAACCGTGCAAAAACATGCAACTAGGCTATAAAGCGCTGTGCATCTGTTTCCAAACCGTAGCCCGTAGGTGCAAGCAGTTGTGATACTAATAATAGTTGCAAAAGTTCTATAGTAACAAAGCTAAAAAGAGGTCCTGTAAGGAGTACCATGGGGGTATAAATCAGTGGTTGGTTAAAAGGCAGCCGATGCATTAGCTTCATACTTTGCTTCGGTGTTTCTGAATGACGAGCCTAATAAGTTAGATCCTGAGGAGGCATCGCTGCAAGCAACAACAAACAGTAATACCTACTTGTGATGCGGCTCATTATATTTCTATATAAAGCTTGCCTGGGTCGGAACTTCGCGGCTAGGGATTGCAATCCAGCAGCGTTTTCAATCCAGCTGGATTTTTGCTGGATCGGCGTCAATCCAGCTGGATCCAGCGCGGATCCAGCAGGTAGGAAAAATACCAAAAAAAAACGTTTTTTTGCAATAAAACAGGTTAATTATTAATTATAATATTCAATGTTATGAAAGGAAGGACAATAACGCGTAATTTTTTGCGAATTATATACCTAAAAAAACGTCAAAAATAAAATAATAAAGTAATTAAAAGACACGACTGCCGTTTTAAGCTAATTGAGAAGTGACAAATTATTCCTTTTTCAGCTTAATTCTTGTGAGCGTATCTACATATAGGCGCTTGTCTTATTACTATAATATTTTCTTTCGATTGAAGACTTTTTGTTTTATTTTTTAATTATTTTATTTATTTGAAACGTTTTAGTGTACCCCTTAGTTTAAAATTGGATAGAATTTAAAAAACCGGCCAAGTGCGAGTCGGACTCGCGCGCGAAGGGTTCCGTACCATTATCAATTTATTATTAAAAAAATACAGTTTAATCAACCTACCTCAAAAACTATAAGAGATAATTTAATCAAACCAAAAATCGTTGATAGAGTTTATTGACGTGCATAACATATATTTTTTTTAGAATTGTATATCGCGTAGTTTAAAAAATAGAGAGGGGGGACACATTTTTCGGACTTTGAGAGCTGATATCTCGAAAACGATTTGCTTAAATAAAAATGAGATTCATAAACCTTCATATAATTTTCAAAGACCTTTCTATTAATACCCCACACGCTTATATACAACTAAAAAAAAATTTCTATCCCTCAGTTACATGTATGGACGGCCCCCACCCCAATGTTTTTTTTACAATTTAGTATCATAATCCTGTAGCGGTTCATACAACACATATCCTTACCAAATTTCGTTACTGTAGCATTTATAGTTTCCGAGTAAATCGGCTGTGACAGACGGACAGACGGACAGACGGACATGACGAATCTATAAGGGTTCCGTTTTTGCCATTTTGGCTACGGAACCCTAAAAACCGACTCCGCAGAGGGCTGAAACTTCGGTCCGGGGACGACCTGTCATATCATCATCTGAAAAATCGCTCTACCTGAGCCCCGTCACCTGACTTGAAGTTTTCAAACTAATTAAATGTCTCAAAAATAAAAGAAGTTTTGGCCAAGATGAGTTGCCAGTACCACCCTATTTAGTAAGAAAATGCGCTGAAGAGTTAACCCCTCCTATGACACTTCTCATTAACCAGTCTTTTACAGAATGAACAGTCCCAGATCTCCTTAAAATGTCCTTTATTTTAAACATGTAGGCCCTTCCCTTCTAAATTTTTTTTGAAAATTTTTTAAATCGCTATGTCGAACCGATTTTTTGTTGTGAAAAGTTTAAAATATGTATTTAACGATTCTCAAAACGGTTTCCGAAAAGGTCGCTCAACATCGTCAGCAGTTTTCAAGTACACAAACGAAGTTTTAAACACAATAAATGACAGAAAATATGCTATTGGTATGTTGCTAGTTGCTAGGTATGAGCAAATCTTATGATTGTGTTTTATATGATATTTTATTGCAAAAATTATTTGGAATAGGTATTAGAGGCTCAGCTCACAATTGGTTCATACCATACCTTAATAAGGTACCTAAGGACCTGTAGGTCGTACACAATGCGTTGAAATAGAATATCAATATCACAACTACATCACAGGTACCACACAAATATTTAAATCAGATAAAACGAATATTACTCGATGTATACCCCAAGGCAGTGTTCTCGGTTGTGTTTTATTTTTAATCTATATAATAAATGATCTGCCTAAATGTATAGATAAATTTTGTACTCTCTTTGCTGACAACATATCTGTAATTCAACTTTGCCACAATCAATTAGATTTAAATAATAGCTTAAATACAACCATTCAAAATATCGTAACCTGGTCGGATGATCACAATTTAAAGCTTAATTTAAATAAAACCAAACTCATGCAATTTAGACCCAACTAAAAACGTAGCATAAACATAGATTTCTCATTCCGAAGCACTACATTAGAATCTATCCACTCTTTCCCACTTTTAGCCATACACATTGTTTCAAACTTTCAACCATAAATTGGAAGGAGCACACGTATTATTAGCCACGGCCGTCTAGGACTAAGCGCGGGATCGCGGAACCGTTTCAAACACGACGTAAAATAAGTTTATGTAAAGTTGATTATGCATTTTTTTGGTGAATTTTATTTGCGGATCCGCAGCGCTGGATCCAGCACTGGCTGCTGGATCCAGCAGACCGAAAAATGCGCTGGATGCAGCTGGATTGCTGGATGCTGGATCCAGCAATTGCAATCCCTATTCGCGGCGCTACCAAAAAGCTTAAGGCTCGTTCATCTGCCGGTCCTGATTACCTTGTTACCTTGTTAAAGATTGTATATCTGCATTAGAGGTCTCCTTGTTACATATATGTGCATATTTAATGACACCAGTATAGGTACCCAAGGGAGGAAATCTATCAGAAGTTACCGATTATCGACTAATAGCGGTCCTTTCGGTTCAGTATCGTGTTTTGATTAGGAGTAAATTGGAAAAAAAATCTCGAAACACAATTTTTTTTCGTCCGGGTCCTTAAACCAGTGATCAGTTGATCACCGTTTTTGTTACCTCCTGTATGAAGCATTAACCGGAACCACTTTCAGAATAACCCACCATGGGTCCGGTAATATTTGTCAATTTGCATGTGGTCGTAACTGTAAAGTTGGAATGTGAGTTCCACTCGCCTACATCTCTCCCCTACTGATCTAAATTCACATACATTTACCTTATTACTTGCTTGGTTTTAACGTTAACTAGATTAGTTAGCACTTGACACGACACGACCATTTGAATGCTATGCGTTGCGTACTGTGTTTATGCACTATGATTGACCGGTTGAGGTCGACTTGGCGAGATAGTAAGAACACGTTGTGGTTTGTGTTTAAATATTCCGCTAGCGGTCCTACCTACTGTTAGTCAGTACATGATAATACTAATAATCATGGAAAACTGTTTGAAATAACCATTAACATGATAGTTTACAAGCTTGGAACACCAATTACTTACGTACCTATACCTAATTATGTAAGCCAAGTAGACTACCTGCTTTTAAATATTATGTGACACATACAATTAGGCCAATAGAATAGGCTTGAATAGAATTATCTAAAGGTTATTAGCTAAAGTATTTTATGCTTTCAATTAAATAATGTGTGCGGCAATGTGGTTCATTTGCCTTGCCCTATTCTAGCTTTTGAACATCGAGAAAAAACCATCGCAACTTTAAGGAGAATCTGACATAGCTGAACATTTATCTAGTAAAATACTACATTAAACGAGCTTCTAAGATGTAGCCCACTTTTAACCGGAACTGACAGAATCGGCACGAGCAGTCATTCGACCTCATAGTGGTTTCATAGCTAGCCGCAAAGGGCGGGACTGACGGATTGATTCAACTCGTTCCACAAGTATGGGGTCAAAGCGCTCGTAATAGCAAAAACCGTCGTCTCGTTAGTATACTAATGTTTTGCCCTTAACTTTCTCGGAGGTTTCTATAATCGGCTAGATTCGACTTGAAATCATAATCACAATAAAGTCTGGCAGACTTGGCTCCGTTTACAATTTAGGGTGCATTCAGACCAAACGAGCATTCGCTATTCTAACCCCCTGCTCTACGAAATTGGATCGTTACACAAAACGTGATTCGTTAATTTCGTAGTGGGGGATAGAATAGCGAATGCTCGTTTGGTCGCTTGGCATCCAAAACTCACTTTGAAACTGTCACAACTCTAAAGGTGCGTTTAAACCAAAAGAGCATTCGCTGTTCTAGCGCCCGTTCTACGAAATCAACCAATCACGTTTTGTGTACCGATCGAATTTCGTAAAGTGGGAGGTTAGAACAGCGAATGCTCTTTTAGTTTAACCACACCTTTAGAAATATCGTGTGTCAGCATGGAATTAGAACTGAGATACGAGCAATATTTCAAGTACCTAGGTATTTGTTACTTAGTGAGTTTTGGTTGTTAATTGTCAACCGATGATATGGCAATCATTATTTATAATATATGGAGTAGGTTCTATTAAACGGTGAGGAATTGTCTAGGTAAATAAAATAAAACTACGTTCGTTATACTAGCAAAAGGATGTATTATGTGTGTGTTACTGGCATACAGGGGACACACAAACTTTAAGCATTACAATGAATTTAACAATTAGGTACCTACTTACACCTATAAGTTATTAGCAAAGTTATTCACGCCTAAATGTTGTATATTAAATAGGTATTGTGCGGCAGTTTTATATTTGTGTTCTCCAATGATGCGTCAATCCTTTAAACATCCGTGTCCGTGACAACAGGTATGTTGGCTACTGCCAAAATCCGTGATAAAATTAAGCAAGCAACTGATTCATAATTTTCATCAATAAAATTAACAGAAAAAACGTGTGCGTGTGGACTGAGGGACCACTTATATTTTAATGGTGATTGGTATGATGGTGTTTGGTGAAAATTTAGTAGTAGTAGAGAATTATTTTGTAGAAAAATCCTGGAATTTGTAAAGAATTCATTAAAAAGTTATACAGCCAAACGTGTGGTCCCTCAGTTCACACACTGAACCTTACACTTCAGGGCAAGTGTTTAATATGCTGGCTTATTTTAATATTATACATTTAGTAAAAACATATTTAAATGCATTCGTAATGACCGAAACGTAATTTGGCAATGATTATACACTAAAAAGTCTTCCTTTTTTGGTCCCTGAGGGACCACATATAATCACTAATAAATCGGTACATTCGTACAAAAAATAAATGCATTTTTCTTTGCAAACATTAGTAAAAAACGCAAGGAAGATTGTAAAAGTTATAGAAAAGCACAACTATTAATCAATTTCGCAATATTTATATTTGTTTGTGGTCCCTCAGTTCACACACTATGAGTTAATAAAATAATCAAAATCTCCTAAAATATAAACATTATTAAAAGGTTTGTCGTACTGAGGTTTAGTTAAAAAGCTTGACTACATAAATATATATTTTAACGTGGATTGAAGGCGTACAATATAGGGTGACCACACAATGAAAAGCGTTTACTAACGTGACGTGCCTCATTTTTAAATTTCTAATCTAAAATGTAGTTGGCTGTATGCAGTTTTTCCTTAGTCCATTTGATATTAGTAAGCAAATTTAAAAAGTTGAATTTAAAAACGAGGCACGTCACGTTAGTAAACGCTTCATTGTGTGGTCACCCTAATGAACGCTTTGCTAAGGAAATGTTAAAAAGCAATTTATTTTATATTGTACGCCATCAATCCACGTTAAAATATATATTTATGTAGTCAAGTTTTTTAACTAAACCTCAGTACGACAAACCTTTTAATAATGTTTATATTTTAGGAGATTTTGATTATTTTATTAACTCATAGTGTGTGAACTGAGGGACCACAAACAAATATAAATTTAATAGTTGTGCTTTCCTTTAACTTTTACAATCTTCCTTGCGTTTTTTACTAATGTTTGCAAGGAAAAATGCATTTATTTTTTGTACGAATGTACCGATTGATTAGTTATTATATGTGGTCCCTCAGGGACCAAAAAAGGAAGACTTTTTAGAGTATAATCATTGCCAAATTACGTTTCGGTCATTACGAATGCGTTTAAATATGTTTTTACTAAATGTGTAACATTAAAATAAGCCAGCATATTAAACACTTGCCCAGAAGTGTAAGGTTCAGTGTGTGAACTGAGGGACCACACGTTTGGCTGTATAACTTTTTAGTGAATTCTTTACAAATTCCAGGATTTTTCTACAAAATTATTCTCTACTACTATTAAATTTTCACCAAACACCATCATACCAACCACCATTGAAATATAAGTGGTCCCTCAGTCCACACGCACACGAAAAAACTCCGAAATTCATTCAATGCTCGTTCCGTATTGGTCCTTCGAACCGGATAACTCTCCACAAAAGAAATTTGTAAAATTAATAAGGCGGCTGAACACGACTGTAACCGGATATTTGTATCTTTGGAATCTATTTAAGTTAAGAGATTGTCTATATTAGTATGGCTGTAATAAAACCGTAGAAAGTCTGTGAACTCTGTAGGCAATTAGCTGTTTATAGCATACCTATGATTTAAATCATGTTTGTCATTTGAGATTGATTTATAACTATGTTGGTCTACTAGCTTGCGTACAGATGAAATCGGCACAAGAATTGGCCGTTTATGTTTATATTAGTGTTATGGTATCTACCCTCGTTTAACAGTAAGGTTTCTCACACTTTTTCTTATAATTCATTGTCAAATTATAAAGGGTTACTAGTGTTATTACCGCAGGCAGAAGCTATTCTGTAATATAATAGAATTAAAGATAAACAAAGTGGGCAGGTAAGTGTGTGTCAGTAGGCCAGCTTTCGTTTTTGTCGCGCTAATATCGTCCTTGTCGCATTCCACGGCGTTCAAGCGCTGTGGTAAGGATTGAATATGAATTTTGATTCGATCAGCGTTTTTTTAAATATCGGAATCGAGATAGGACTAGGTAATTCTTTATTTTCTGTACGACTAACAGACTATCGCCATTTATGTGGTTCTCGCAATCAAATTTTGATATTTAAATTATAAATAATGGATGTCATATACCAAAGAAATAACGACCAAGATCACCAACATCCCCACCTCGGACGTTGGTGATCTTGGTCGTTTTTTCTTTGGTATATGACATTCAATATTTATAATTTATATAGTATTAAGTAGTGTGACTACTGGGGAAAAAATAAAAGCACAAATCAAAATATTTAGTTAATAAATAATTTGATTTGTGTTTTCACAATACGTTTAATATTTAACTTCTTGTCTAATATAGTTAGGCAGGTAAATGTTTTGATTTTTAAAGGAAAAGGGGTTGTTGGTAGCATTAAGTTAACGCACATACAACAGGACCGCTTTACTTCGAACACCTTCTAAAACGAGCATTCGCTCATTCTACTCGTATCCCCCACTCTACGAAATTCGTTCGTTATACTAAACGTGATTTGTCGAAATTCGTTGATTTCGTAGAGTGGGGGATAGAATGAGCGAATGCTCGTTTGATCTAAATGCATCTTTGTCCCAGCCTCCTTGCAATCCAAACCGTCTACCGTAGCCTATTCTCGGTTAGTTTAGTATCTATTGTTAAATGACACCAATTCATAGCTATAAAGTGGTCAATTGAATTTTCATAGTCTTTAGTCCGTCAGCCCGTTACCACTAGGTACCAACAAAAGTGGGACGAATAGGTAACTAGTTTAGTTACCGTACGGAAAAACTGTGTAGGTACCTATACCTAATATAATATAAGAATATACTTATTGTAAAAATTAGCAATTAATTAAATTGGTACCTAATATCTAATATAATATAATAATATACTTATTGTAAAAATTTTCAATTAATTAAATTGTTACCTATGTAAAATTATATGATTATAGTTGCCGATTTTGAACATTTGACAGTTTAGAAATTAGTGTTAAACTCGTATACAGGGTGTTTGGGATAACGATGTAGGAATTTCTGGAGGTGGTAAAGGAGACTAATTGGAAGAGTTTGAACCCTTTTACCTTAGCCCAATATGTCACAGTTTTTTTTTAATAAAAAATAAATTGAACTCACACTTGCCTACTAACTACAAGAAACTTATTTTGTTTGGTGACGGCGTTCAACAATTGATCGACGATAACTTTTAAACTAATTGCTATTTTGTTGTAATCAAAACCTAGAAAATCAAGCATGTTTTTACACGAATAGGAAGACTCATATCCCGACTACTTTTTTTTTCACAGGCCGATAAAGTTTAATTTACTGTTAGAAATCAGTAATTATGAACTAGAAAAATTATTTAAAAAAATGTTGTGTGTGGCAAGTGGGAGTTAATTTTTTTTTATTACTCATTTAATTGTTATGTTAATTATAAAAAAATCAATGCTATTTATTGCATATTTTGTTTTAAATTTTACTTTTTAAGTAAATTTTTGGTATAAAACGTGAAAAAAAAACGTGATTTAAAAAAAAAAAACTGTCACATATTGGACTAAGGTAAATAGAGTTCAAACTCGTCCAATTAGTCTCCTTTACCACCGCCAGAAATTCCTACATCGTTATCCCAAACACCCTGTATATGACGTTAAGACTATCGGAATAATGGTAATAAGGATTAATCTAAGTAGGTATACCTACTTAACTGACAAAAGTTCATTCCTAGTAATCGGCAACTATAGGGATTTAAAGGTCACTTGAATATTCAGTCAACTTTTTTAATTAGTATATAGGTATTGCAAGTTAAAGTACCAAAAGGTATAAGTACTGTGATTTTTATTCTGGAGTGGGTAGGATGACAAACATTCGTACCTATGACAATATGACGTCGTATGAATAATGACAATTATTCAATTATATTAGGTAATATTTAAATAATAAATCTTCATAATTAAATAGATTATGCTAGATTACAGATAACTACTTATTTCTTTGAACGGTTTGTTTATTTTATTCGCAACTTCTATATTAGAATCAAAATTCAAATCCGACCCGACTTAAGTACCTACCTATTAGGCTAATAATACCTTTGAAAATCGTTTATAGGAAAGGAGAGGCCTACGTCCAGCACTGGACTGAGATAGGCTGATGATAGATGATGCGATGTGATGTGAAAGACACTTAAGTATTAGTATGTCGTTCGAGTCTACGGCCCTACCGCGAAAAACGATATTCGTAAATTTCGAGGATTTTCCTTTCTCACTCTAATGACGCCATCGTTGGAGTGACAGAGAAAAATCCTCGAAATTTACGAATTTCGATTTTCGCGGTAGTAGGCCATCCTGGATCCCTGCTCGCTTCGCATGACAACCGTGCCGCTCAAATATCACTTACTTGCTTTGCTTTCGCCCTTATTCTCCCGTTGGCATCGATCCGTGCTGCTTCACATCCAGAGCGCTTCACTTTCTATGGCTGTCACATTATACTGCCTTGAGTGCCTTAGACGAAGCACAATATAAATATTTTACTTTATAATACTCATTGGTGGCATGAACTTCTTTTTGTGCTTTCGTCGCAGCGCTAAACAGCAGAGATCGGACAAATGTGCGTCACTGTTCGCAATAATATGGACATGACTCCAAAGTTGATTGAATGAATAATTAAACGATTTTTTAATTAGATTTCGAGACTTTAACGTGTTAGACTATTGTTTACTATTGTTTTCATAGTCTGAAAAGTATATATAGTGAGTAAGTGTTTAAGGGCTATTTATATAATTTGTCATTACAATTATGTTTTTCACTTATCCTGTTAAGATTTGTTAAGATAAGATGTACCCATTGTAATGTAGCAATTTTAGTTTTAGTTTTGTAGTTAAGGTTTTTATTTTTACTTTTTTTTGTCTAACTAGCATGTAAATGATTGTCTGAAAATGATTAGATGGTTATTGTTCAATCAACTTTGGAGTCATTTCCATATTTGTCCGATCTCTCGTAATCATAATTACTTACAGGTATGGAACCTTTCTTCATAGTTTTCTTTACTTATCTACATTTTGAACCCTTTTTGTTCGTTTTTACAATTTATTTCGACGGCGACGGTTGTACTTGAATGCAGTTATGATACTGATATATTTTTTGCACTGTGGCTAAAAGACTATAATTATTCTCAAAGCTATACTAACCTAACAGTATGACCTCAAGAACTATAGCAATTGTTAGTAAATAGAGATCACACTTATACGGTTCCATAGATACATTTTAGCTGATGGTACAAAATTCAGTTTCGGACAACGACCATGGTTGCTCACAATTACCATAATTAACGAGAGTTAAACATTCTCATTAACGAAAGTTTGCATTTATTCTCAATCCATTCTCGTAGGTATTGTGAAAGAATTCGGAATAACGTAGGTACGATTACCAAGAAAATTGTTAGAAATGAAGAGTTTTTCCTTCTCTTTGCTTCTATCTAAATCTGATTGATATTTCAGGAGCTTTTGATTCCGATGAATAATATAATGAGGGTTTTCTGAAATGCCGTTCACCAGGGCGGCAGCACTGAGGCGTCAGGTCCAGAAACTTGTCTAAATTCTCAGAGCGCCTATAGTTTCGTGTTTAAATGTTTTGTATGAGTTAATAAAATTATATAAAAAAATAAAATACCTTCTAGTTAGTTTTTCTTTGGTGTTTCTTAGCGGGACCTTACGGCTAAGTGGCGCCAACTAGTGGCATACGTTTTCGAGAAAACCCTCATTAATCAATGACTCATCACCTTAACTAACGTTTTTCATCTTCATTGTAATATTTCGTAAAATATGTAAATTACACTATTAATAAAAAGATAGGGAAGATCTCCATAAATCGTTTTCACGTTGTCCGCTCGTGTTCCTAGTGGTCAATTAAAAACATCATGTACAACAACGGTTACTTAGCGTTTACTCGATACGTAAAGTACGAATAGTCCAAGTCCATCACATTCGCTCCAATACATCAGTGTGACTGGTAGACTGCTTTACGTATCGTTGGCGTAGTAAACGCCAACGTAACCTTCACTTACTAACTCATCCTATGCTATTCTCTTATTCACACATTCAACGCTGCGTTTGTCTACGAGCTCGACGACGAGACAGCCTTCACTTCGACGTAGAGCGCAGCGCTGCGAAAAACGGTATTCACTAACATATAACAGCTCGTCGTCGAACTGTAGGCGGTAACTGTCGACGCAGTGTAGTTCCAGCTCACGCCGCATTCGTCGCCGAGCGCTAGTGTCGTTTAAAGTGCATTAGTGAATACCATTTTTAGGCTCGACGCTGCCGCAGCGCTGACACAGCGTTATTAGCAAGGCGGTTTCCTTAGTGAATAACACTGCTATTATACTGTGTGCTTAACATGAGCTGCCACCGCCGTTCGCTCGCACCAATAGGCATGTACACTCAACTTAGTGACGCTATAAAGCAAATGTGAGTGAGTTTAGTAAAACGTCCCACTTTGTCGTTTGCCATAAAGCCGCTTTGTCAGTTTATTCATATGAAGATACAAGGAAATCTCGTCTTTATGGTAAGCGACAAAGTGGGACGTTTTACTAAAAGCTAACACAAATGTTTAGAAACGTCTTACTTAGTAACTGTGACATAGTTCTAGAGTAGTTTAGGGTTCCAATCGGTTGTGTGCAAGCGGGATGGATAGAAAGTTAGTCCGCGTTAATAACGCGTCGGCAGCTCATGGTGCTACTGGTGACAAATGTATTCTTACTGCCGTCACCACACGGCTACCTTGCTCGGACTCAATTTGTTGCCTACATTTCACGTCGGTCATCATGTTAACTACCTTGTTCTACATCGATAGCCTAAATGGACTATGTTCTACATCGATAACCTAAATGGACTATCATAAGTATGCATAAAGAAATAAATCTTTGTAGGTACCTCTAGTTATCTATGACCTTGGGCCTATTTCTCAAAAGCTTGTGACTTGTAATACAAGCGGAAGTCCTTATCTAACTTATGGTGTCAAAAAGAGACTTCCACTTGTATTAAAGTTACAAGCTTTCGAGAAACGGGCCCCTTATCGATTTTTGACCTTGGTCGAAGGACGACAAAAAATACAAATACTAACTTCAATTTATACTTATTCTGAGTTCTTGTCACTCTCTTACTACATATTTGGTCATAATTTTCTATTTTTTAGTGATTAGGAATCAAAAATTGATTTATAGTTTGTCTACTTTAAGCAAAGTCTGAGAGAATCATACCGTCACATTCTTACCCTAATGTTATTGACTCAAAAAAAAAGAGATGCATATAGCGCAGTGTTCCTACTGTTAAAGCCTAAGTCGGTTTGACAGACTATATGACTAGATACCTACACAATCTAGGGTTGACGAACGAATACTGGGCTAACTAATTAAGTCCATACATTTTTGAATCTTCTAAGCGTTCAACTCCCGAGTTAGCAGCCTGGTTAATATTACCTACCAGGCGATGCAACTCTCAAATAGCGGCGCTTTATGGAGAGCAATTTCTAATGACCACAATCCTTAGACTTGGGGGAACAATTACAAAGACAAAGCGGCCTAGCCCGGGATTGTAGGTAGTGTGGACATTAGTGTTGTTATAGGTACTAATATAGGCAATATGCATTATATAGGGTAGAGAGGGGCTAGTTGAGCACATTTGAGTTTATTGTAATTCCTAAGCAATAGGTTTTAAAATTATAAAATCTACTGCAGTTGGTAGTAAATTTAATACAGCAAAAACGTCTCCAGACACTTTTTCTTTTTTGTTTAAGATTTCACAAAAAAATATCTTAAAGTAATAAAAGTCAGATATGCTCATCATGCCCCGATACCGAGGTAAGTTGAGCAGGCCCAAAATTACAAGGAAAAATAGCCTTTTTAACACGATCAGGCATTTTTTTATATAACGTTTTCTTACAGAATAATTAGAATATTGAAAACACCCTAAAAAGCCATTTTATGACAAAAATACCAATAATAGCCAGTTATTAAAAAAATCCATACTAAATTCCATTGATCAATTTGCCCCATTGCAAATTGCTCAACTAGCCCCTGGACTTTGATTTATCACAAAAAAATATTAAAATCAAATACGTAAGAGATGTGCTAAAATTATAGTTAGAATTCGATAAACACATAAACGGACTATGTATTCATATTAACAAATATTACTGGTAGCACTTCTTATCGCAGATCTAGGCGATAAATCCAAACATTAATTTTTAACTTTTAAGATCAAAAAAATATAGATGACTTTTGCCACCATGTCGTGCTCCACATAGGAACTTGTTATAGGTTCTTGTATTTATTTTCACTAGACCTCTCTTTTTGCAATTTAATGTCCTAGCCTAACGAGTGTAGTTTCCAAGATATTTAAGTTGCTCAACTTACCCGACTGCTCAACCTGCCCCTCTCTACCCTACCTATTGTGTCGTATTGACCACTAGAGTTGCCGTTTCGACCGAGCTGCTTAAGGTGCTTGCAAACCAAAAGAGCATTCGCTGTTCCATCCCCCTATTCTACGAATTGCGATCGTTACATGAAACGTGATTCGTTGATTTCGTAGAGTGGGGGATAGAACAGCGAATGCTCTTTTGGTTTGCATGCACCTTTAGGTGCCTATGTGTCTTACTTGCTGGATAAATATCAGCGGCCCTACCGCAAAAAACGAAATTCGTAAATTTCGAGGATTTGTTTCTCTCACTCTGAGCCTTCGTTTAAGTGACAGAGAAAAATCCTCGAAATTTACGAATTTCGATTTTCGCAGTAGTAGGACAGAAATCTACTATCGAACTAGCGAGGTGACGTGGAAACAATTTAACAAGAAGTAAAATGTGTCGTATAGTTCAAAATGTTGAAATAGCCCCGACGCGTCTTCACTTTCACCGAGCGCAGGCGCACTGACACAGGAAAACGCCGATCTCCTGACTCACCAGCATTATGTGATTCGATGTTGTGATTATACCAGCTTGTTTTCCCTACAATGTCTAGGGGTCAAGGTAAAATGGATTGACATACTCGTGCTGGACACATATTTTACAAAGTTGGTATTGCCGTTAGTTTACAGAAAAATAGGTTTTCACTACCTGTGATAAGGAGTGTAGTAACGTATTGGGTTTTCCGCGACGCATGGTTTTCCCACGTAAAAGTTGATTAGTATAAATAAGGAGAAGATGGCTGTTGATTGGTATCGTTGTGCCCCAAATTGAAATAAAAATACATTGCTAATGTTAGAAACGTATAAGTAATTGTTTATCATCTATATAAAATTAGGAAGCATTACATGTTTGACACCTAATACCTACCTAATCTATCTACGACGTGAATATTTAATTCAGTGTAGTAGGTACCGGTAGGTACAGGTAGTAGATTGGCTCAGGACCGAGATGAGTGGCGTACTAGAAGAGCGGCCTATCCTCCGCAGTGGGCGATAAATGGCTGAAATGATGATGATGGGATAGGAACCTACTGAAACTAAGGTAGAAACTGAAAGAATATATCGCCGACCTCCTTATTTTAACGTGAATAAACAAGAATACTAATTGACTTGGTCTGTCATCAATATCTATAGGCAAACCCTCTCTTTCTACTTTATGTTTTGAACCATAACTGACGTGTTCATGCGATCATTCCTCTGGAGAGCGAAGGAAAGAAACATTTTCGGAGATTGACCTCCAGGCATCAAACTGGACTTTCCTCGTGTAAATACTTACGTAACGCTCAGCGTTCCATTATCTAATTATTGCATCACGCATTATGCAATCGATTATTGACATTTTGCTAATTCGCTGCTGATCGTTTGTTTATTTCTATTTTGGTACGGGCGTGCGAATTATGACAGTTTGTTTTACTGAGTCGGTTCAGCTTCAGGCGTTATGAAAGTTGCATAAATGAGGTCTAATAATTGGAGGGTAGGCACAATCACCTGCGTTCCAAATATTCAATAAAAAAAATACAGTCATTTGGTAACTGACGCGGGTCTGCGAGAGGATCAACTTCTCAATAACAAAATGTAATGCTAAAGATCAAAACAAGCACTACTCTACTTGGGAGATAATATCGGTGTCAAAGGCTCCAAAACGCGAGAAAGTGATCGCGGCCGTTGACCCCGCGGACACGGATACGTCCATGTAATCCAACCAGCCGCCGAAATACTTATAACATTCCTTATGATTATTAAGTTTAATCTCGAATAATAGTTTCAGACTTATCTGGAATGCCCGGATGTAACTTTTGTGAGGGAACTTAGCTGTATTGTATCTATTAATACGTATATTACCTGATACATGTAACGTGTAAAGTAGCTTAAGATAGGTACTTGAATCATATTTCTTGTAAAGGTAATATTTCATTTATTGTACCTACATATATTAGGGTTGATTTGATTCCTTGTGTTTATATAATATACAGAAAAAAAAAATTACTACAAAAAAATGTTTAGGTAGGTACCTACATATTTTCTGGAAAATAATCATAACTATTATATGAATTATTATTTAAAAAAACCTTAGATTTACAGTAAAAGCTCCTTATTCGCGCTTCCTTTATTCGCGTTTTCACTATTCGCGGATAAAAAAAATGCGACCCAATTTCTATATTCGCGACTAAAAATTTTTTTATTCGCGGATCTAATAAGTACATACATAATAATAAAATTATTCCAATAGGTATCCAATCCAATATCCTTGTCAAATGGCCTAATAAAAACGTAAAATAGATCTTATTACAAGTTTGTCTAAAGTATGTTGTTAAATGATGCCTTCGCCGCGATCGGTGTTTTTGACAATGTAAATAAACAGAAATAAAAAAGTAAAATAGATCTTATTCAAACTAAGCCAAAAGTATGTTGTTAAATGACACCGCCGTCAAGTGTAATCAAGTGCCATTCAGGAATTGCTTGAATGGCAAGATGAAGATTTGACTGAAACCGACTTGGATTGTTAAATTCACAGCCCATTGAAGAAGAGGCTTCAACAAGCACTGGAAACGTGACATTTAATTTGAAAAATCTTAGTGCAGGTTTAAGAATGGCAAATGAGCTTTGCGATTTCTTTATGAACATTGATCCGTCTATGGAACGAAGTCTTATTTTTAAGCGGCAAATTGCTAAATGCGACTGCTGTGTATCAGTCTGAATTGAAGGAGCTTTTGAAAACAGCCAAGCAAGAAAAAATTACAAAATTCTTCAAACCATTGTCTAAGTCTTAAAATGATTAATTAAAATGTTCAAAAACTTTTATCAATTTTTTTTTATATATATTTTATTTTTATTTTGTCACCTAGGAACGTATCCCCTATAATCTCATATAAATTACCATTCCGTATTCACGGTTTCTGTATTCGCGGCATATTTATGGAACATATACCCCGCGAATAAAGAGCTTTTACTGTACTAACTATAAAACTGAAAAAAATGCGTCCTGCAACAGGCTGATGGGTGGCAGAATCCTTGAAATTCGGTCTAACTGTACTCGTAGTTATGCCTACGATCACCAACCCGCCTGTCAATGCCCTGCGTGGCGATTAAGGCGACAAAAGTGGAATAGTGGTTTTGAGAATGAAAATGATCAATATTTACTGAAAAATATTTTTTACGGCATTTATACGAGATATTTCCCCGTCAAAACAGTAATTGGCAACAGTTATAACTGGTAAACACTTTTAAATTCGACCTTTGTATTAATTAAACCCATCCCCGATCCCATATTGCATCGATCGAAATAGTACCTAAACAAAAAATTTGAAACGAGCCTTTATACCTATTGGAAATATAATTGGACAAGGGCCCCGTTTTTCAGTATATGTTAACGCGTATGAAAGACATCAACGCGCGGCAACACGGAACGTTCTAAATAAATGTAGGTATGTAACATAAAGCCGCCGATTTTTTTTTTTTTTTAAACTTTGCTGATTTATTACTAATACTTTGCTGGTGGGACTTCGTGCAGGGTCCGCCCGGATATCTAAGCAAAAGCATACTATAATAACCACCGTCTTACCAACTGCCGCTAAATAGCAGTGTTTGCACTGCTGTTTCGGTTTGGGGGTAAGATAGCCGGTGTAATTACTGGCATAGATAAAGGCAATCCATCTAAGTTCTCAGGGTAGGCAGCGCATAGGCGATTTTTTGGGCCTCGGTTCCTGCTTTCCATCAGGTGGGCGGAGAGCTCAGTTATCTAGCTTCGTCATATAAAAACAATAATAATACGTACCTACCTATTATTCTTTATGTGAATATTTTTTGCCAAAATACCTCTGGCTGTAGTATTTCCAGAGCTAGACAACTAACAAAATTGGAAATTTTACAATGAAGCAACATAAATAAATAATGCATATTATGGACATTATGGTACCTATATTCAGATTAAAATGAAATCCTTTGCGACCCATCCGCACTACGTGTAAACGTGCATGCAGACCAAACAAACATTCGCTATTCTATCCCCCACTCTACGAAATCCACGAATCACGTTTTGTGTAGCGATTGAATTTCGTAGAGTAGGGGGTTAGAATACCGAATGCTCGTTCGGTCTGCATGCACCGATGCAATTGTTCACATTGCCGCTATTGATATGCTTTTATGTCAGATGAAATGGGTGCGTGAAGTTAGCATATAAGTGTGAGCAGATCACGTTTTTATTGGAGTTCCTATAGCATGCACAATAGTTCTAGAGTTCCTGATTCTTTTTAACAATAGTTCTATATTTTTTTGGAAATTCTGACTATCAAATAACTATACCGTTTGCCAGTAGAAAACACACAAACGATATTGGTACTATACTGAAAGTTCATCGTAATGGTTGGTAGACTCGATCGGTAGCGGGAAGGATCATCGTTCCGTTCCACCCTGTATATTTATTATTTTTATATATATATTTTAGTTATGTGATCTTTATATTTTGTAAATTATATTTTTCTCGCGATTTCACGATTGGTCCCGTAGTAAAAGTTGCTGTGTATGCCTAGTTGCCTACATAACCTACGCGGCGTCTGAGGTTTTCAGTGGTTGGAGAAACGAAAGTTGGTTTTTAGGGTTCCGTGGTAAACAACTGCAATTTGGAACAGGTGCAACGCCGACAAAGTGGTAGAATAAATATTACAGGAAAACATTTTTTTCCGGTAAGTAGTTCCCTAACTCGTGAAGTGGGGGTTCTTAATAGATTTTTTTTCTAAAGTCAATGTTTCCGAAGATATTCTAAGAGATTCTAACTTTTGATCCGTGGGTCCAAAAAAATTTAAAAAATCAGGAATATACAGGCTGTTTCCGTGGTCGTCATCCCACCTGTGGAAAACGCGTGTTAAGATGGTCTTTCTGAACAAGGTTTCCCATGGAACAAATATGAATATCGCGCAAAAAAATTAACTGATTTCATACCGACCAATGCGGAAGTGTTCATAATTTCCAGTCTCGTTTCATAATTATGTAAACACATTGGGAATGAATTAGTATGGAAAATTGTATAGGTAGGGGAGAGTGGGTAGGATTCGTACAGCGGGAGCATTCGTACAGTGGTCATATCTCCGTTATCCGACACGCGAACATGTTCATATTTTTATGTATAATGGCCATTAATATGCATAACTCACTGCCGAGAAAGGATGGAAATATGTCAGCTAGTTTCTTCAAAAAAAATTAAAACGTGTTTTTGACACCTCAAAGTAATTTTAAGAGCCATTTTTAAATGCATTTATTTCAAATAGCTTTGCTCAGTTACACGCATAATTAAATATACTTCATAAGCGAATCTTTGAAATACGTATGAAATGGTTTATTTTATGATTAGCATACCGGTTATTTTTATTTTTTGTTTGAACCTTTTCATTTTTGGTTGGGGTACTTTCGTACAGCCAAGAATGTATGAGAATCCTTACTGTACGAATGTACCCCAATATTTTCGTTAAGTGCGAATATTGTTATTTTCAAATGAAGTCGTCGATATATGAATGAAATATTTGTAAATAAATACAGACAGTTAAGAACAAAACTAATACTGTGGTAAAAAATACTATGTACGAAGGTACCCCACGCATGGGGCGCTTTCGTACAATTTTCATTTTTTGGGAAAAACTATCTGACGTTCTTACCTTACTTTGTATTGGCTCCAAGCCGAACTATTATTAAAGCCAGATAATATAGCCACCAAGCAGCATTGGTTTCATAAAAAAATTGCTAGTACTTTTTTTTCTACGAGGCATAGAGTAAAAAGTGTACGGATCCTCCCCACTTTCCCCTACATAATAATGAACTGGAACTTTACTAGTCGTAAAAAAAGTACGTTTGTTCTTATAGGTGCCATGGGAAACATTGTTCAGAAAGACCATCTTAACACGTTTTTCACAGTTGGGATGACGACCACGGAAACACCCTGTATAGTATAGGGATCAGGGAGGGAATCAAGGATATAATAATTAAACTATTTCGAACCCTATACTGAGCTTAGCCCGCCATACTCTTGGCCGGTGTTTTAATGTATGTGGTATGTGTTATTATATTTAAAATAATGAATAATTGTAAAGGCAGTTCGCACGCCACGCCGTCTCGCACACATGTTGCGCAACAAATTACGGCAGCAATCGCGCCGATGTCCGGTCGATGCTCTATCGTTCATTACATAAGCGACATTTTGGACGGCCATTTTTGCTGTCAGTAGCCCTACCATGAACTGCCACTACGTTATTAACCAGTTACTCAGTAATGACGTTTGTGGAACCAGGTCGGTGTCTGCGGGCAAGTTTGTTGTTCCCAGGGTCACCAATTTCTACGGCGACAAGTGCCTTCAGAAACGCCTACCCTATTTACTCAACAGCCTGCCCACAGACATCAGGCTGGAAGCCAATAAAGCGAAATTCGGTAAAAAGCTGAAAAGATACCTTGCCAGTAATATCATTTAAATAATTTAGAGCCTTATTAGATATTGTGCGTAAAGTAAGAAAATTATAAAATTTTATATAAGAGAGTAGAGACTGCACGATCCCACAGTCAAACTGTGAAAACTGTTTCGTGGAACTTTGTTTTTATATCACTGTATACATATGTTATTTTGTATGTTAATAAATAAATAATTAAAAAAAATATTAACGGACGTTTGACTTTCGATCCACCCCGCTCGTACTCGCGGATTGGCGCGAGCGAGCAGAATAGAAAGTAAACGCGCGTTAATAACGTAGCAGCAGCTCATGGTATGTAAGGTCCGACCGAGACCCATATTTTAGTCTCGGCCGAGCCCGAGAATAAATTTAATTCTCGGCCGAGACCGAGACCGAGACTTGGTAGAAAGGATAAAAAACGTATAAGTTACATAAAAAATCCCTAGCAAATACCTATAGTAAGTCAAACTAAATACAGCAATTTTCATTGGATATTTCTTTTTTTGATTTTTTTTATGCAGGTACCCGACAAACCGGTATTCGAATTTTATGTATTTTTATGTCGATAGTATGATAGGGGTCGCTTACTCTAAATTATTCCTTCCGTTCATTTTAAAGTGAAATTGAAGTCGGTTCATGTCAATATGACACCAATAAAATCGCAGTAAATTCGAGAGATGGGTCAAGCTCGCCAATTACAGCTCATTACGAATCTCGGCCACGGCCGAGAGTCCCGGCCGAGAGCCGAGAGGGATATCTCGGCTCGATTTTTGGCCGAGAATGCCGAGACCGAGACCGAGACCGAGATCTCGGTCGGACCTTAATGGTATGGCTACAGTAGCATGACTTTGCAGGTATCGGCTACGTTAGGTTTTACTCGATACGTAAAGCATTCTATCGCGCTCGCACTAATTTGGAACGAGCGCGATGGCCTGCTTTACGCATCGAGTAAAACTTATCGTAGCCGATACATGAGTTGGAAATTAAAGGAAACGTTAGGTTTAACTCGATATGGATTCTGTCGCGGTCGCACTGACCCGTTGGAGCGAACGCGATAGCCTGCTTTACGTATCGAGTAAAACCTAACGTTAGCGATGGTTGACAACTAATGGTACGGCTATAGGTGAAGAAAGCTTTCCCCAACACTAAGGTTTACCAAGCTTTGCGCATGATTATGTCAGTGTGTTTATGGTAACATCATATTTAAATTGGCTATGTAAAGTTTTCTGAAGGTACCTACGAATATTACATTTTTCCCTGACAGTCGTCATCTTAAAATTCAAGAAAATGCGGCTAAATTTGTTTTTATTTCCTATAATTTGATAACAATCTTTTTTTATGTGAGTGAGATGATATTTGTGCAGTTTTATTGAGCTTAATGCTTTCGTCCGCAACAAGTTCAATGAAATAAAAAAAAAAAATGGATGACTCGAGTGACATTGACGTTAACAGTTTTTTTTTCTATTTTATTGTATTAATTGCGGACGAACGCAATATGCTCTATTCATCCATAAAACTCCACAATTGTCACCTCACTCTCGTATAAAAAGATTATTAACAATTTATAGGAAAAGCTAAATAAGCTATCAGGGAAAAATATGATATTCATACCTTCGGAAAACTTTACATACTTAGCCAATTATTTCATTGTGTGTGTATTATAACCCTAGGAAACATGAAACAATCCTTTGGATAAAAAGTAAATACAACAAAAAAAAATATTTTCCCCTCACTAGCTCGTAAAGCGCTCGTTAATCCTTTAATACGAGCGGGTAAAAACGCTTTTTACACACTTGTGAATAAAGTAATTTGACATTTCTCTAATTCCTATAGCCCCCTACTGCCTAGTATAAGTGGATCTGTATGACCGTAGTAAACATGCGCAATCGGAGCTCACATGTTAAATTGGTCGATTCTCATGTGACTTTGTAAGCCATTGGCAATATTTAAATTCCATAAGTAACTCTATTCTACGATACGTTTCGACATTGAGTTTTCAATAGTTTCTTAAAGTTAATTTACATTTGGATGAGATTTGTAATCATATTTCCTCGCGATAGTGAGGGGAAAAAAGTTGTATTACACTTGGCGGCAAAGTTTGTTCAACTCTCGTGCCTTGAGACCTTCGCAATGCTCAAGATTCCAGTTTTTGAACCACTCGCTACGCTCGTGGCTCAATTTTGGAATCTTTCGCTAGCTCAGGTCTCAATATTGGCACGACAGTTAAACAACAACTTTGCCCCCTTGTATAATAAATAACTATTATTGCAAAAACGACATGAGAGTTTGAAACCGATGTAACAGCTTCGCTTGCTTAATATTTTTATTTTTAAAGATTTCAAGGTAAGTAGAAGTACTAGTGGTCTATATTGGCCTGTTCTGGAAAGAGTTAATTCAAAAATAGGCCATTATTTTTTACAGAATTAATAATAAAAAAATAATACCGATTATACTCAATATAATATGCTAAATTGAACTGATTCCTCATCTCGATGTAACAAACGGGTAATATTCAAAGTAAATCATCAGTTATAAATAAAATATCACACCGGGTACCGTTTCTCTCCCTGGCCCATGACCATATATTTGGTATTTATGTAGGTACTTAAATATGTAGTGGAAATGATTTTCTTTAAGCCGCAATTATAAAATAAAACTGATCCCTTTTGGAGAACATGTATTCATTCACTTAAATCGCAATCTCGATGCTTTTGCTCACAGATAGCGCTGCGATCCTCAATTTCATCACTCGTCGGTAGATGGCGATACAGACTGTCTGCGCCTAGAACCTTGTCGCCCTCGTCCAACTGACGTTCTCCAAATACAGCAGATTGCATTTTTGTTACGAAAGGCGTTATTTTACAGACAAGAAGTTTGATACAACTAGCATCTTCAACCTCGCTTTGCTCTTCTACGATATCTTCGAGTAAATCTGGGAGGGATTGGTTCTTGGCTGTAGCGAGGATTTCCTTTAGTTTCCGCGAGTTTTTGTTCAGAATCCATTGGGATGTGTCATCAAAACGGTACGGCCGATTAGGTTTTTTAGGCCCGGCAAGGAAGGTCGATATCTGAAATAAAATTTCAAGTATTCGTTATTTTAGTACAGAGAAGTAGAAATTGTTATAAGATTGCTGTAGTGCAAAATTAAACATTAATTATAAACATTGGAACGTGTTCATTCGGTTTCACTAGATGGCACTAACTGTAGTCATGTTTAAAATTTTGACCTTTTAGACTCATTTTTACTCGAAATAATTAGTACTTTCAGGCCCCATTGCTACATTACAGATGTGTTTTAAGATTTATATTTGCGTAAATCGTTAAATATGAAATGAACCTTATTGTATAGAAATGGATCAAAATTTGTATAATTGAAGATTATTTTATTTTCGTCGTCCATATAAAAAATACACATATAAATATAATTGATTTTTAAAATTACCGGTTCGCTGGATTCGGCAATCTTTGGGCGAGACCTATAATATGTTCAGCAGTGAACGTCTTTCGATTGATGTGATGAATTGATTTTTAAAATGGTCACTTCGTCAGAGCTGGTCACATTAATGAGAGTGGTATAAAACTCGTATAAAGATAAGATATCCAAAGTTTCGCCGCTACACTTTGCGAAACTTGTAAGTTGGTAGGGAAGAGGTACCTACCGTAACACCACCTATGGTCCAATACTGCAACTATGGTCCACAATTTTTATTATTAATTAATGAGGAGTTTTTGCCTATGAGTAGCACGATTAATATAACAATTACACGTAATGGCGAATATATTCGATTAACTAAGTTTTGGGCAATTGTTGGGAGTTTTGGACTATATTTAGGTGGTTTTACGGTACCTACACGAAAATAGGTGCGGTGAACCAAGTTATTCACCTTATACCTCCCCATATAATTTGTATGCAGAAATGTGAGGCTAACTTGGTTGACTGCAGAGTCGCCATCATCATATTCATCAATCATCATCTCGTCGGGTTAAAGGCAGAACCAACTATTTCCTTGAAGTTGGTTTTGACAAATCGTATTTTATGCCAATGACATAGAATAGTATTAGCTAAAAGATGTTTTACCGAAATAGTTGGTTTTGCCTTAAAACCGGCGCTATTGTCATGGCGTTAGAGTTAACATGGTGGACTTACCATTTGCGCAACAAAAACCAGGGCATTCACAGCCACAGCGCTGATCTGGCTGGGTTGTAGCCCAAACAGCTTCACCAAATTCTTCAGTGGCGCCAGAGGACTTGGGGCCTCTTCTACATGAGAATAAGGCCTATTTTCCTGCGCAAAATTTTCTTGTTCTTCTTCGTAACCGTCCAGCGGTTTTCGCCTGTTTAGTGTTTGTGGAGGGGGGTTCGCGTTTTGGAATGCTCGGACGACAAATTCTGCTACTTTTAGTGCTATTGATTCTGAACCTGTAAGACGGAAATAAATAATACCATGAGACCCCAAAGGTAAAAAATAGGAATTGAAATTAACGAATGCTTCGTATATTAAATAAATAATAGAATAATTACTACTTATTTGCTGCACCAACACCAACTACTAATGCATGCTTGTGGTAGATAGGTAGATACTGTATTTATTTCTGATTCGTTGCCCCAACTTTGTGATCCATTTTGCATGAAAAAGCTATCCTAATCGTCCTAATTAGGTAAGTTGAATTCAGACTCTTATAAGAATAAGAATTTATTTATTTGCCATTATTCACATACTAGATTACAAACAAAAGAAAAAACAGAAAGAAAAAAC
>JALPQI010004041.1:0-60016 GCA_025490895.1 Thaumatotibia leucotreta | reverse complement strand
ACGTAGCCTAAAGACGCCTACATCTGGATCTCAGAGCTGTCACATATTGCCTAATCCTACGAAGCGAATCATCGATTTTAAAGGGTGTGCGTGTCAACCTTTAATATCAAGGATTCGCTTCGTAGGATTTGTTTAACCGTACATATTCGTATATTTACTTCAATTGAATAATATGTTATTTCCTACCCAAAACATATAACATCAGGATAAACAAAAATATTACTTATGTTCAATCGGTTCTCTTGAAATTCAGAAGCGAAAAAATGAAACAAAGCCGATTGCAGATTGCCTTGTGGTGTTTCCTTGATAGAAACTAAATTTTCGATTTGGACAGCGATTCCCATTGGTGAAAATTTCTGACAAATTAAGGACAGCAATATAAATTCGAACGTTTCCCTGACCCTGACCAGTACACTACTCAACTGAACTATTATGAGGCGAAAATATTGTTCACTATAATGTACGCTATATTTTTTTCTTAAAAGCAGTTTGGCAATTTGCCTGTTTGCAGAATGTTTTATCACTTGCAAATTTAGAATACTAGTTTATATTACGTGGGATCATTGTACGAGTATATGTACGGACGTACCTATGTTAGTTGACGTCAAAAATGTACAATTATCAGTGATCGGATTAGGTAGTGCCATTTCGGGTGAATGACCTTAAACATTATACTTAACATGGATAAGCCTCGGGATCCTGGGACTTATATTTTTTTACAGAACATTTTTCTTGTTATGTCATAAATTGAAGAAACATGAAAAAATGAAAGAATTTTGTATTTTTGTGGTGAATATCTTTTATTAATACATCTTTTATTTGATGTTTTTATAGCTGCTACTAACAGTAGTAGAAATAAAACAATTATTAAAGAAAACTCTATGACTGCTCTACTTTTAGACCACCAGAACCTCAGTCCAGTTAGTAGTTAACGAAATCAAAGTCCAGTGAGATCGGCCAAAAGAGTCCCAATAAGAGCGTCTCAAAAGTCCGGTAAAGAAGTAAAAATGATTGATTAAACCAATCATTTAACTACGAGTGTGAAATTAACAACTGGAAATCATTATTAAAGGCACACATTTTTATTTATTTATTAGGATATAATACTAACTACATACATTTTTTATGATAGTATCGTAAAATCACATTGGTTTGTCTCGATACCTCATATGACAAAATTAGCTATTGTGCAAAAATACCCTGAAAACCATGTTCGATAAGTAAAATTTTTATCAATATCAAACTGAAAGTAAACAAAATAACTATAAAATTGTAAATTTTCGAACAAAAATGTTACTTTTCGTATTAAATGTCGGGCTTAGAAGTTATATCCACACTAAGATAACGTACCGAAGTCCCGCGAAATGGCACTACCTAATCCGATCACTGACAATTATACTGTTTGGGACCTTACTCCTCCATAACAATCATAAGATAATAAACTGTAGAAATGTAAACATTATATTTGGCGTAGACGTTGACTATTATACCTACGCAAGTTTGTTTTTACTACATAGTGTGTTTTGACACTTTTGACTGTGAGCTTTCAACAATCTTTGTACAATTTTTTTCTAGTTTATTTACACGCGATTACTGACTCGCGTGTGAATAAACAATAAACATTGCCAATCAATACTGACGTTTCAAGACTTTCAAGCATTAGGCACTTTTCACGTATCTCTGGGGAAAAACAGGACATTTCATTCTCCATGAGTAAAATTAGCAACAGCTGTGTAGTGATTGGAGTAGAGGAATGATGGGTCACAAAAAAGTTAACTTCGATGTCAGCTTTGTAACGACAATTAAGCATTAAATATTAACAAAAATATTTTTTTATCATTTAATCCAGAAATAATACGTATATGCAATATAAAACACGAATAAAGTGAATTTACGTAAATATATTTTTTTTAATTGTCGTTACAAAGCTGATATCGAAGTTAACTTTTTTGTGAGAGTTAAGCTAATTGGGTGTCCCTAGAAGTGAAAATGCCATAGACAATACTGAAGATTGACATTATTCTTAGTATATAATGTGTCTCAATATTAAAAGGAATGATCGCCGGGGATGTTCGTGTTTGTATCTTTTTACGAGTAGTTTACATGTTTTTAAGTACCTAAATAAAATTTTAATTCTTTTGAAGGTATTCGTAATTTTTTTCATGCTTTTATTATAAACTGCAATTAGTTTTTAAATCCATAGTCGTCCGTGCCTGTAAAATACTTACAATTATGAGTACCTATAAATATTACCTACCGATGCATAACAGTATTGAATTAATACTGATAGTGTCTGGGCAAATACATAGGTATAGAGTTATTACAATCAATACTATTTTTTACACGACTGCCAAAAGGAGAGTATATGTGTTCAGCCCCTATGTATGTTTCATATTTTCTTTAAACGCGCAGATCTTCGCGACCACTTAACCGTTTTTAATAGTGTAAGGTATCATTAGAATCCTCGTGACGTCGCGGGTAACATAGGATATGTGACGTCACGTTAAAAATAATATGGCGGCCTAGAAATTCAATATTATCTAACCAAAAAAATAAAATATGAAAGAAACCTATCGAGTTTGGTATCAAAATGAAGAGCTTCAAACAACGATTACGAATATGTACATAACTTATATGTGTTTAACTTATTCAAGAAGAGTGAGATTCATTAAAATGCAATCAAAACACAAAGAATAATATGTGATCCAAACGCTATGATTTGGGTATCAAATTAAAGCATTTTACATGCAGATTATAAATACATATAAAAGTTATATGTTTCAGTATGTGTATGAAGAGAAAACTCGAAATGTTCTACATCGCGGTATTGAAATTTTTCTTTGATATCTAAGCCGTGACAGAACTGTCACCGCTGACACGGGCCTTAGTGTGTATGAAACAGATACATTATATAAGTGTTTCTGGTCGAGTGGTACAACGCACGGCTGCTACGCAGCGGTCGTGGGCTCAATCCCCAGCTTGTGCCGATGAGTTTTTCGAAAAACTTATGTACATCATCATTTGATATCATCACAAGTGCTTTACGGTGAAGGAAAACATTATGAGGTAACCTGTTTGTGAGTTCCCAACAAGTATTGGGCCAGGGTTGGGACCACGCAAAACAGGCACGTTAAATTTCGAGTTGCGGAAAATAGCTATAACACAATATTGAATAAAAATGGTAAAAACATGTACCTATGTAAATAATTTGCGAGGTACGAGACATTTAACCACATATGTATGCTTAATACATGATTGGTATGACGTACAGTTTGTCACCGCGAGATAGATTTTCCATCTTTTACTAACTATAAGAGGGATGGATAGTCTATTTTATAGCGACATACTGTCGCACTAATCATGTGCTAATGCCATGTATGTACGTACCTCACTAATATCGAGGATTTCTAGATATGATTTGAATATCAGGCGAATGTACCTAACAACACAATAAGAACAGCAATTGTGGATAAACAAAATTGCTATACGTACCATACAAGCGCATCAAAATTAAAACTTGAAATATGTTAAAAAATAAATTGCTTTTAGGCCCTTTTTTGCTTACGGCCCTTCGGTAATACGCAGACGTTCAGGCTTCGCATTTTCTCGAAAAGAATCTGCGGCCCTGAGATCCGTTTTAAAGCTACATTTTTCCATTGTATAGCGAAGGAGCGCTAGGCTCTGGTAGCGTGGTCTTCGGCCTTGTAAGCCGGCGCCCCTCTGGAGGACACTTCGGGCTACCAGTCCTACGCGGAGTGCGGTCTACAACTTCCGCAAATTGTGGAAACGATCGTCGGGCCTGCAGCTCTCCGATTCGTTTTTATGCTACACTATTCCATCACGTGCCCTGATAGCGCTGGGCTCTGGCTTCGATTGTTAAGATAGTTAAGAAGGACGGTAGTACCGCGTGGACTCGCCCGTCGGGCTTCCAGTCCTCGGGCCTCGCGCCGAGCGCACCCCGATAGTGACGCTCCAAGTATTTGGCACAAAGCGGAGCTGAGCTTATTTAGATGCTGGGGTAGTTGAGAAAGCATGGTAGCTTATTTTTCTCGCAGCTCCGTCTTTGGCCTTTCTTTAAATTTCTTACAAGTGTCATGCTAGGGCACTCTTAGTAAAAGTCCACTACTGCAATTTGAAATTAGGGGATGGCTTTTATTAGACATTGATCTCTTTAATCATCCACAAGAAAAAATCGAAAGCAATAAAATTTGTGAAAACTAGGTACTACAAGCAATCCTACAAGAACTGGGCTTTAATACCAAATAAGAATCTAAGCCCATTTCTTTTTCATCGTTGACTTTACATTACAGAATAAAAAAATCCGTGAAAAATTTGAAATCGCCCGACACACAATTTTCAAATGGCCCGAAATCCTAAAGTACAGGTGTTAACCGTATAAGTTATACCCCAAAAAATAATAAAGAGTTATATTTTCAGAAAATAATTGTGTCTATACACTGAGTGATCTTTAAGTGGGTGAAACTCAAAACTTTCAGTGTGACCTATGTACTTCGATGGGCTATGTAGTGGGCTCTGGTGGCTCGGCTTTCGGTCTCGTGAGCTGGCGCGCCTCTGAGGACCACTTTTGGCCGTTGACTTTACGCGAAGCTCAGCTTTCGGTCTTCATTAGAGTTTGAAGCGAAATGTCGGACTTAAAGACAGTTGACCCTTTGACCGCCACTGGCCGACAACTATACCAATGCAGTAGAAACTTACGCGGGATGCCGTAAAGTTAAATTTCGTTTAAATAATCACGTACGCGTGGCGTCTGGAGCTCAGCATATTCCTTCGTCTGGCGGTCAAAAGGCTAAGAGGGACGGTTGTACCGTGTTGTCTCGCCCGTCGGGCCTTCGATCCTACGTGAATGTCGGCTTATTCAATCGTAGCTCAATTTTCTCATTGCTCGGCCTTCAGCCTTGCGCTAGAATACTTGCGAGTGACACGCTTGGGCCTTCGAAGTGATGGTCCGGGCCTCCGCGAGCTCTGCTTTCGGCCTCCTAAATACCCTGAAGTTGGCGAGCCCCTTCGGAAGTTCGGACTCGCTTAACATAAATTTACGTTAGTTTTGGAAACGTTCCGGCCCTCGCACGGAGTGTCCTACGGCTTCGCCCAAAATACCTGGGATGGGAACTCTTCGGGCCTCCGGAGCGAACGAAGCGCAGGGTCAGCCTTCCAAATTGTATCGAAATTTATAGAATCTTCAAATACACTAAAAGGTTTCAAATAAATTATTTAATAAAAAAAATTAAAAACACGACTGCGGTTTAAAAACGTTCTTAAAAGTAAAAAATAATTCCTTTTTCAGGTTTATTCTTGTGAGCGTATCTGCATATAAGCGCTTGTCTATTACTTACGATATTTTGTTTCGATTGCAGTCGGGGAACCTTTCATTACGGAAAATATAAACATTATGAAGGTTCCCCGACTGCAATCGAAACAAAATATCGTAAGTAATAGACAAGCGCTTATATGCAGATACGCTCACAAGAATAAACCTGAAAAAGGAATTATTTTTTACTTTTAAGAACGTTTTTAAACCGCAGTCGTGTTTTTAATTTTTTTTATTAAATAATTTATTGCAACTACAGTGGCTTCTAGCACAGCTTGTGTTTGAAAACTCGCGGCCGGGTCGTCTTGCCGCTACCCGTTTTTTTTGTATGGATACTATAATATTTAATATTTTAGCCTATATAAAGTCCCATTGCTGGGCACAGGCCTCCTCTCATATATGAGAGGGATTGGGCTATAGTACCCACGCTGGCCCTAAGTGGGTCGGGAACTTCACATACACCTTTGAATTTCTTCGCGGATATATGCAGGTCACGATGTTTTCCTTCACCGAAAGCTAATGGTAATGGTAAATGTCATCTGATATTCCGTATTACGTAAGTTTCAGAAAAACTCATTGGTACGAGCCAGGATTTGAACCCCACGACCTCCGGATTGAAAGCCAAACGTCTCAACCACTAAGACACCACCGGTAGTGTATACTAGCGGTATTGATACTATTGATTAAAAAAATGGGTAGCTGCGAAAAGGCCGCGAGTTGCTGTCAATCACAAGACATGCTAGGTCCGCAGGTTGCTTTAATTCCCAAATCAAACGGTATACGAGTAATTGCGATTATAGGATACTAGGAATCGGAAGTAACCATGTCATTGCCGCATTGCTCTATTTATACATGCATGCGGGCGTTTCAATGTTTTACTTTATTTATAGACCACTTTAAATTTATCTTTGTGGCTTGCTGTTCTTTTTTTAGATTGCTTTGAACTTGGACAAAATTAAATTGTAAGTGTTTGCAGTATTATTTTATTATCTTTGGTACACATACTATAACTACACCTTGCAACCTAAATGGTCGCGCACCGTGCGATTTCAGAGGAACTTCCTCCCGCGGACGGTCCGTCTGTGGAATGAGCTCCCTGCCGAGGTTTTCCCGATGGACTACAGTATAGGGTTCTTCAAAAGTGGAGTGTACAAGTTCTTATTGGGTCGGCAACGCGCATGTGACACCCTTGGGGTTGCAGGCGCCCATAGGCTACAGTGACTGCTTTCCATCAGGCGGGCCGTACGCTTGTTTGCCACCGACGTGGTATTTAAAAAAAAAAACTAGTTTTCGATGTATTGGCACCGTGCGCGATGACAGCGCCATTAACAGGTGGCCATTTTAGACATTATAGTCGCCGCTTTCAAGCGGGAAGTAAGTAAATATTTTGAAAAATATTAATAAAATTTTGTGTTATTTTAATATATAAGGCAATTTTGGACAATTGCAGTCAGTAACATTATTGCTAATAACATTAATATTGTTGTTTTCAGTTAGAGATGAGCCTACTCATAACTAAAACGGGGTTTCGTGCCATCACGCACGACATCGTTTTCCAACCGGAGACGATGAATAAAGGGATGAAATTGGTGCAAGCTGGGCATGTTCTCGAGGTTGAAGATATTCGCCAAGAAGACATGTCCCGTATTATCAAATCCCGAGTGGTTCGCCAAGCTTCAGTGACAGCAACGGCGTACAAGACAACTTTGTTTGTAAGTATTATGTAAGCCGATTTTTGTGTTTCGATACCGTTCAATAAAAGTTTTTTCTATTCTCTAACAAATAAATTTACTTACAGCTAAACACCAATTCTCATGTAGAGAGTGTATCGTGCGACTGCGTTTATAATAAGAGTGGGAAATGCAAGCACATTGCAGCACTTATATACTTCATAAATAATTAAAACAGTTAAATCGGTAAAATTTACAGTCACTGTTCTTCATGGTGTTATTGCAATTAACAATAACACACCTTACTAGGCCCATATTAAATATTTATCTGAAAACGATGAGAAAATATTTGCTGCAGTATGGATTTGACAGCTGAAGTCGGCGACCATAATGTCAATTTTAGCCGCAGCGAGCACGGCGATCGTTTCGGCTACCCCCTCCACCCGCTTTGCACCCTGCCAATAATATATCGACTTAGGGCTTGTCCATTAATCACGTCATACGATTTTGGCCTATTTGGTAATGTTTGGTGATATTTTCTGGAACTTTTTACGTACTTCATTAACCTTTCGTATGCTTAGTAGCAGATCTGCTCCATTACAATTTGACTTTACGAAATAGCCGTCAAAAGCAAATTTTGATTGAACTGCTTGGCGGTAGCGCATACTAAAGGTCTTCGCACACTATATCAACTCCACACCCACTCGACTCAAGTCTAATCATTGAAATTTAAACCCTGTGCCATATGTTCAAGGTTTAATTTCAAACAATGATATTAGAGTAGTGTACGACGAGTGGCCTACGCATCGTACACTAAAGGGCAACCCCGACACGTTTGTCACGCAACGACCACACGTTGTCCACGCAACGACTATGCGTTTGCGACTGACGTGTATCGAGCAACCATTTTCATTGCCCACTCGTTGACGCCGCGTTGTCCGCTAGTGACCATTGGGTGGATCAACTAGTTGACTACTCATCGTGAGTGTGAGTCGAGTTGCTGCCGCGTTGGCGTGGAGTTGTTATAGTGTGCGAAGACCTTAAAGGTTAAGCACACGTGATGGGAAAACACTTTTTTGGCAATTACGAGGTAAATGTCCGGTAAAAGGTGTTTTAAAAAAAGTACAGATTTTTATTTACCAGCTATAATGCTGTTCAGCATAGAGTAACAAGAAATTACACATTGTTATATTCCTCGTGATTTTTTTATAATCCTAGCATGTAATAATAATAATAATAACCCCGCGGGGGCAGCTTGTGGCGAGCTGACGGTGAGTGGCGACACCGCGGACCCCTATTCCAGAGGGCCCTTTTATATGGCCCTCGCCTCTGTGCTTGCCTTGACCGGCCGGCCAGAGTGGATTCGCAAGAGCGGGACCTATGCTCCAGGTTGGAAGTGTAAAATGTCATAACGCCGGCGGCCCTTGAACGGATTACCGGAATCTGGCTTCCGCAGTCTCACCTCTCGACAACCTCAAAGCCACTCTGAAGTGTTGCGCTATTGTCGCACTGTGCGTGCGGCCGTTTGTAGGGCCCACTAAATGAGTTGGCGAGTCACCACCTGCCTTTTTACAATTTTGAGACTGATTGTCACGGCAGGTGTCCGCTAGTCTCCTCCCATAACCCAGTATCCAGTCCATCCAATATACCAACCATAGCCCATGACCTTAGTTTCCATCGCAGTCACAGTGCTGCACTGCAATAGTCTTTGCACCTGGCGGGGACCATCTCCGGACGTATCATATTGTACGCTCGGAGATGGTACCCGCCACGTGTATACTTTGCTTTATATTAATTGTCTTAAAGGGCCTCTGCGCTGTTGGCTTCGGCCCCACGCATGCCTCCCAAAGGCCCGGGACCCCATGGTCCCGAGATATGGCAAAGACATACAAATAATAATAATAATAAATACTCTTTATTGTTCACCAGAAAATAAACAAATAAAACTACAGACAAAAGAAAACTAAAACAGTGGTAGACAACAGGCGGTCTTATCGCTAATAAGCGATCTCTTCCAGACAACCTTTGGGTAATGGAAACTATCACAATTACATTTAAGAAGTAGGCAAATCAAAACAGAGAACATAAAAATAACAAAAGCCAGCCATGTACATATCAGCCGCGATTTAATTTACCATAATTTTAAGAATACTTTTGAAAAATCAATTAACTATGGTGACATTAGTAATGGCATTATTCTATAAATTATTATCACTTAAAACATAGGTATGTATAAATGATTCTTAAGTGTCGTTAATAATTGTTAATTATGCATATAAACCTTGCAGTTATGTCTCTGCTATTAACATGCCTAGTTTCCACTTAACATAAAATATTACATAAATAAAGCTTTTTGAATAAATGCTAATTCTATACAAGCTTAATCGTTTAACAAAAGCGATAAGTACAAATAAATCATAAACTTATATTGTACGTTTACGGTAGTAAACCAACATCAAAACCAATCTAAAATTAAAATACTCCAAGTTTTACTACTTCTCATTCGTTCACCCCATGTCACTTTGTTTTACTGCCGCGTCATTAATGGCGGTGCCTGTATACTTAATATCTTTAACTATGCCGTATGTATAGATTACTTTTATTAGATTCTTCAAATACAGAGGACCAGCAGTGTTATTCACTAAGGAAACCGCCTTGCTGTCAGCGCTGTGTCAGCGCTGCGGCAGCATCGACCCTAAAAATGGTATTCACTAATGCACTTTAAACGACACTAGTGCTCGGCGACGAATGCGGCGTGAGCTGGAACTACACTGCGTCGAGAGTTTGACGTTTAATGTACGAACTTCGTATTCTCTAACGAAAAACAGCGACGAACTCGCCCACAACCTCGCTTACAGCCTCGATTCCTAATGTCAAATAAAACAGCTAGGATTTTAGACACGGCTGTCTCGACGTCGAGCTCGTTGACGAACGCAGCGTCGAATGTGCGAATAAGAGAATAGCATAGCAGAGGCCTGGCCGAATTACACATGAAACAAAAAAAAAACACGGCAGGTAGGTATCTGAAATAAAAACCGTCTTTTATATAAAGGTGCATTTAGACCAAACGAGTGAATGCTCATTCTATCCCCCACTCCACGAAATTCGTTGATTTCGTTGATTTCGTCGATGAGCATTCGCTTGTTTGGTCTAAAGTGTCTAACTAAACCCACATTTACGTAGGTATGTATACTTGTATAGTACTAGTGATTGTCGTAGTCATCTATTTGTAAAAAATATGTAATGATTTTTGTTTGATTTGATTCTTAACGTATGTTATAAATATTACATATTAACGGCCTTATTCATAAAAAGTTACGCGCCCGCTGATGGGTCGTTGTTGACCGGATGGCTAAAAACGTTATTCATAAACGTTCAATAGCGCTATTCAGCCGCTCAAACCTACTATAAATCCCCCGAAAGTTATAGAGCCGAGGACCCTTCTATAACGGTCTTATAACTTATTATTTAACAAGATTGCTGCCAAAATTTTTGATCAGCTGATTTTTGACAGGTGCATAACCATGCGTTTAAAGTAGGCAGAAGAGAAAAGATAAAGGTATGAAAGTCTGAATTGGTGTATAGTTTTTTATATCGTCTATTCATCTGATTATTATTAAATATGTATCCAGAGATACTTAATTATATTAAGATAGGTATTTAAAATAAATATCCGATGATTTATTGTAAGTAGTTACGCAGTTTCGATTTTCTCTACATGCAACATTACACGAATCAGAAATGGTAGGAAAACTAATCTCCAACTTTTTTAATTTAAAATATTTTACATAGGAATAAAGCTCAACCAAAATTTCAAAGCATGTGAGTGGTTAAACGCTATTGATGCCATAAATAATTTGTGTAATCCGCCGCGGCGTCCAAAATATATAACATAAGGGCAGATCCCATTGAGGATCTGCCCGATGTTGAATTTAGGCGGCGATACCGCTTTAATAAGGCGACTGTTTTGTATATAGTAGAGTTGGTGAAAGAAGACCTGAAGAAAGATCGCAGAGGAGCTGGCCTCACACCAGAACTTCAGGTTCTAACTGCAATTAGGTGTTGGGGTCGCAAGGAAGTAAATATTTATGTATTACTTACCCGTACTACTAACTGCCCATACCTAGGTACTAACTAGCCATACAATTATGTTTCGTTATCTGACCGTCATCGCAAGTACCTAATCATAAAGCTAACTGTTTTGATTAGTTACCTAGGTAAAAGAATACGTAGTAAGTACCTAATAATTTCAGGTTCAAGATGATGATAATATAATTATTTGAGATAAAAGTAAGTAACAAGGAATTAGGAAATATTTGCGAATTCCCGCCAGACAGCTGTCAAACTTTTTTTTAATTTGCGGTGAGACCACATTTTTGTCTATGATTTTGTCAAGGCGCCAACATAACGCGTCTAATCCGTTCAACAGCGGCTCAACAGTTATCGGAGAGATATGGAGCGTTTATGAATAACACTTCTTATAAACCGTTCAACAAGACTTATCGGCTCGATAACTATTGGGCCCCTCAAACCTTCAACAAGGAATTTTTATGAATAAGGCCGTAATACTATTAATAGTCGTATAAAATGGGTTCATTACAGAAAGTTGCTATCACCTTATGTTTTTGAAAATTATAATTAATTTCGTTCACTGTTTTTAATATTTTTTTCTTTTTTGAGCAATGAACAGTATTCCATACTATTCCAAATTCAAGTGAATTCAGTGGATATCTATTGTTTTATATGCTGTTTCTTGTGAGTGAATCTATGGTCGCCTGTGTCATATCTCTCGTCTTACAGAAATAACTCTGTACTATGCTATAGGTTATAATATAAGCAGCTAATCCTTTCTTGCCGTATTGAGACGCTAGAATACACTGTGGGGTCTGTGGCTGTGACATTATGCCTATTTATGGTACGAATAATTCTATGCCAAGTCGGCATTGCCTACTATTCTGGAATATTTGCTACCGTATAAGCTAAACGGGGACATTAATAAATGTAAGCTGCATAAATATTTCTACTTGAAGTCACTTCAAGGTGAAACAATCGGAAGTTTATATAGACATAGGAAATCCACTTAATAGTATGACCTAGTTATTGACTATACAATTTGAATGTCGGGTAAGTAGTAATTTATGTGCTTAGTTAAAAACATATAGTAAACAAATAGCAAGTAACAAATTAGCGTGGAAATTCACAGTCGTATCTTGGACTACTTGTTTCACTTACTAAAGCAATTAGCTAGCTACTTGCTACCTGCAACATGTGAATTCAGTTTACTTTGAAAAATCTAAGCCTCTGATGGATAAAATTATATTGTTTACCTTTCATTTGTGCACTAACTTCACTAGAATGTGACAACCTTCTTATCCTATAGAGTAAAGTAACAAATGAGCTTAGAAACTCGTCGTTGTATCTCGTACTATGATTATGGCACACTTGATCGTAGTAAATCAGTTACAAAATACATTTTTGTATCCTTGCGTACAGTCTAGACGAGAAATGCCCGTCAATCAATAAACGCATTAATTTTCTAAGCTCATTTGTTATTCTAGAACAAATGAGCTTGGAAACTCGTAGTCGTATCTCGTACTAACACCGTCCGTTTACTCAAACAATTACCCTACTTAAACCATATCACTGCAACACATTACTAACATTTCAGGGCATTGCATGATTATGGCACATTTGATCGTAACAAATCAGGGGCACAATTCATTGCTGTATCCGCGTGTACAGAAAGCGTGCATCGGACTACGATAGCCGTACTATGAATTGACAAGTATCAGTTACGTTAGGTTTTATACTCGATACGTAAACCAGGCCATCGCGCTCGCTCCAATGAATAAGTACGAGCAGGATAGAATGCTGTGGGTGAATATCTAAGCGTTTCAACCGCCTATTTAAGTTTGGTGGCATAATTTTTGCCGAAGTTTCTTAACGTCTGAATTTTATACTTCGTCATTTGTATAAGGTACCGTGCCTCCTTCAAGTTACAAAGTAGCACATTGTAACGAAAAGATACTTTGGCAAAAATGATGCCACAAAAATTAGGCGGTTGAAACGCTCAGATTATTCACCCCTTTACATATCGAGTAAAACGTAACCGATACCTACCTACTGGAAACTCATGGTACGGCTACGGTTCGTGCGTAAGCACAAGGTATTTATAGTAAAAACATGGGTCGCGTCCACTGTCTTGTGGTCCCAGACATATACGTCCTTAGACACCCCATGAAACAATATTTTCCTAACTAGTGCGGAAAAGAAAAATTTTGCGTGCGTAAATTTCTCTGTTTAAAACACTTGTTATGAAAAAAGTCGTTCGATACACGTGAAATGTACTATTTCCGTACAGATGGTGCATTTTTTCGCGCTAGAACGAGAAGTGGTTCATTTTTGTCAGTACTGCTTTGAATTTTACCCTCTTTAATTCTTACCTGAATGAGTTTTCCACCCAACGTACCGTTTTCGAGCTATGAGGAAATACCGAAAATTAACGATCATTTGACTGTTACTTGGCTCTAAAACATTAAAGTGAACTTATGGTAATATACAAACTCGAATTTCACATCCATCATCAGCCTATGATAGTCCATTGCTGGACGTAGGCCTCTCCTATTAACTATACGTATAAACGCAATAGGAGGTAAATACCCATAATCGCCACGCCATGCGATCGTAGTAAATGTGTCCACTATGATGACGCTGCTGCCCATCATCAATTTTTTATCAAATAATGGTCAGTGAATTTCACATATTTAGGACTAAATGAAGATATCAGAACGATTTCTGGCCTGCTAAGAATTAATTCCTAGAAATAATCTTATTATCTTGTCCTGTACGGAAATAAATATAATTTTGAAGATTCCCCGACTGCTATCGAAACAAAATTCGCTTTGAAGAATAAACCTGAAAAACTAAATAATTTTTTAAATTTCATATATTTTTTTATAATTGTTAAATTTGGTGATCCCATAACTTATATGTCTGTGGCCGCGACTCGTGATCGAGTTTATGCAACTCTCTTGTTATGATTTGCATAAGAATTATAAATCAACACACGCAGTGTGTAATGGCCGGTCATTTGTCCCGCACTCGCATATATCATCTATTATTACTTAGGACTAATTGGTTTACGATAAGGGCTTATTTATGAAGTTTATAGTTGTTATCTTTGTTATTTTTAAGTTATCTGGACTTAGTGGTAACAATTCAAGGTTACATGTTTTTTGAAATGTATGAAAATATTAGGGATATTCCAATACAATTTCAGATCAAAATGGATCTCTTCTACCCTATCTTCATTTTAAAAATCTCCTAGCATGCATTATTTTTTTATGAAAAACCCCGATTTTTGTTTGTACGACATTATAGGTAGTTTCTAAATGTGGTCAGGAACACGCTGTTAAAATCTTTCGGGTTATTAGAGACCACGGTGTATATACTAACGCTGACGATAAATACAAGGCGTCGTAAAACTACTATGAAACAATCTGAAAGAAAAGAGCCTTAAATATCGAAGATAGGATATTTTGCTGAAAGAAGATTTAATGTTATTTTTAAAATCTAGTAACTCTACATTCAAACATTTTCTAAAAACTACGTGCTACGTCCGGGAATCGAATCGATTGCAGAGACCGCAACGATTCTATCGCAACACTATAACAAATACAAGAAATACCTTTGCGATGTATGGTCGCATATCTTTGTATCGATTGCAGAGATCGCAATGGGTGCGGAACGGGCGACATGACAGCTGTCTGACCACAGGAATGATAATTCGAATTGGAAATTAACCATCATGTGCTTCATTTAACACTACTTTCTTCACTGTCTTTATGACCATGCAAAATTAGACTCGGCTTGTAGGAACAGCTACTGAAAGCATGGGAGTGGTTAAGAAAATTAATTGGGTACCAAATTAAAAAACACTGTCTCAACCGATTTCTCCAAGATCCCATCATCAGACCACGATTTAGTGTAAAAAAAAAACAGTTCACGACTCTCACATACAGTCACATACATTTAAAAAATTGCCGGAAATAGTTGACTCTCTATATTCAACTGTTTTACCTCCTCCTTATTTCAAGTCGGTTAAAAATTTATTTGTTCTTTGGCTTATCATAAATAAGATTGTACACAACATTGTGCAATTGTTATTTTGTGCAGAAGGTATAATGGAGAGACATACATCAGTGCCCGTATTCTGTCACCACCATTCCAATTTGTTCACGTAAACTAGTTTATTTTTTATCGTAACAAAAAAAGGTATTGAATGAAACAATGAAAAACAAAGTAGAAACAGGGCATAGAAGATTGTTGTTTGATTGTTTCATAAAATAAAACTATTAAAAGCTAATTGATAAAGTAAATAATCTTACAATTAAACCATCTAAACCTAAAGATGTAAAACAGCGACCACACAGGAGACCCAAATGCCTTTATGGACGATGGTAATTTCTTGGTGTACTGCCATTTGGCAAATTATGTTTCCCAAATATGACTTCCCAAATAACTTATCGCAATAGTCTCATTTCCCAAACAAATCTTTAGCAAAGTTACATTTCCCATTTTATTCATTTGGTCAAATTATTATTTTGCAAAGTTTCACTTCATCAAGATTTTATTAAGCAAATGCTTATCAAGCAAATGTTTTATTATGTCATAAAGTTAAAATCCAAAACAAAAGTTGGGGTATAGCAAAGGGGGCGCGGGACTTTAATGGAGGTGGTGTCATTATGACACGTATTTTTTATGATGCTATTATATAGAGGACGCTAAAATAAGCATGTTTTGTATGGACAACTTTTCTTAAAACTTGATAATTACCAAGATATTGGCTCCTAAATAAAATTTGGTTTTGGTCAAAATTACTAATGTACGGGGATTAAATCTGCAGTGAGCGAGCGAAGCGAGCGAACAAAACCTTCCGGGGCAGTTCCGACTCGGATAGGTTAGGTTAGAAGACTAAGGCGGGAGCAAAGCTCCCGCCTTAGTCTTCGAGGTTATTTTTTTTTTTGCAACCCAGAAAACTTTTCCACAAAATCAAAAATGGCTGAGATGTTGGACCACATTTGATACTTCGCAAGAAGGGATTAGTGTGTTACGCCAAACGATGCATTTGCCAAAAAATATTTTGGGAAAATAAAAACGACCAAGTAATTCTTTGCTAAACAATCGCTTGCCAACAAACAGGCTTGCTAACTGTAAAATTGCGATAAGTAGTTTTGACAATTGAATTTTTGCCAAATGAAAATTTGCGAAAAGTAGTTTGCGATGTGATACTTTGGGGAAAATTATTTGCCAAACATTAGTAAACCTAATTTCTTATTACCATCATGCAATCCGTTCGGTTCATATAGTTAGGATGGGCATATTTTGCAACTACGGGGACGTACGTCAGACGTATTTTCAACTTTATGGTGTTGATAATAAGACGCATGACACGTGAGCGTCAGTGGCAAAGGGAGTGGCAAAGGCAAAGTTTTTAGATTAATCTAAATACTTTTACCAAAATATGCTTTATGGTTTTTCCTATTCAGAATCACGCGTTCTTTCGAAAACGATAGAAAATGTTTTTTCTCTATAATTGAAAAAGTTCGTTATTCTGGTTAACATCAAAAAAATTATTTTGTTGAATTGTTCTTGCGAGTATGCCCAGTTACCTATCAAAATAATACTCGCCGAAATGAAATCTCGACCAACCGTAGGTATCAAGATCAATCCGGAAACTAAACGTCCATTTGAAATGGCTTCACAATAGGTCTCTATTGCTGAGTTTTCTATTAGCATGTACAATACAACCTGGTTCCCAAGACTCCCATGAAGGGAAATTCTGTGTGTTCCAAAATATGCAGTTATACTCGTAACTCACGCATAGCAATGTTTACAAACACAATGAATCATGAATGTGTACATATCGTTCAGTAAATTTTAACGTTGCTAACCAAATTTTATTTACTTTTACTGTTAGCTTGGTATTAAGTCAACTCGATATTACATCGTCAATTCTGAACTACACTTTATGGAAATCTACTTTAAGCTTGTTTTCGACTTTGACCTTTAGGTTTGTTATTAGTACTAGCTTTCTCTTGTTTATCTATTTTGCAGTAGGTACATTATCATAAAATTACGATTTGCACAAATATGCTGCTGGAATTATTTTAATCGGAGTTGTAGATACAAGCAAGGCACTAAAGGTGATTTTACTGCTTATAATTTAACATTTACAGTAAAATCAAATAACATATGTAAATTACCTACTTAACGACAATTTAACTGATATCAAAAAAGATACCGAAGCGAAGTTAAAAGTAAATTAGTAAGCTATTTCAATTCTAGATAAGTAAATAGTAATAAATATGCCAGTGAAGAATAATTACACAGATACCTACTTACTTCTAACTTTTTTTTTATACAAGAAACGCTCGTAAGGCGCTACTTTATTTTTAATTACGAGCTGGTAAAAACACATTTTAATCACTAGTGAGTAAAGTGGAGGGTAGCGTGAAGTAGCTTTAGTTTGACAGATAGCAAAACGTAAAATGCTCGTGAATTGTTCCACATACATTGTAATAAAATAAATTAATTAATCTTATTCTAGTATATTTTAGCAATCTCGTGATATCATATAAGTTTATTGAACTTTTATTTCATATTTTGTCACTTTATGAAACCCATGTCTCATCTCGGACGTTGGTGATCTTGGTAGTTTTTTCTTTGGTATATGACATCCTATATTTATAAGAGTTCACATTTATACATCCTTTTACGTTATCTCTTCCTTGTCTACAATTCTTAACAATTATGGCAATTTTTCTAGGGTTACAATTTTCATTTTGCTTGCTTTCAGGTCAATCTAATTCCCAATTCGGTGTCAATGAAAAACCTACTTCAGATTCGCGAATATCTGTATGTGATGCGCGTATGACCTGACCCTGCGCCGTATCAACAAGGCCATATCTGCAGTTGCGTTATACCGACAATATTCCCACACATGTACAAATAACGATCAAACGGATAGGGTTGTGTTTCTGATGGTTTTCCTACGAAATCTCGAAAATCTGATCTGCAAAAACCTGTTTTTTTTGTCCCTTGTACTAACAAACACTAATAGCATTTTCGATCCTGGTCATAGTCATAATCAAAAAGACCTAAATTTTGGGGGTGGACATTTTGGTTACCATTTACACGCAAATGACTTGACGCAGGGGAAGTGATTTTTTTTTCTGATCAGCAGTCCTAACCAAGATGCCATTCTGAAATCTTATACGATAAGCAGTAAGTTTTTTTTTTTTTTTTTTTTATACCACGTCGGTGGCAAACGAGCATACGGCCCGCCTGATGGAAAGCAGTCACCGTAGCCTATGGGCGCTTGCAACCCCAGGGGTGTCACATGCGCGTTGCCGACCCAATAAGAACTTGTACACTCCTCTTTTGAAGAACCCCATACTGTAGTCCAACGGGAAAACCTCGGCAGGGAGCTCCCACAGACGGACCGTCCGCGGGAACAAGTTCCTCTGAAACCGCACGGTGCGCGACCATTTAGGTTGCAAGGTGTGAGGATGGGTTTACTAATGTTTGGCAAATAATTTTTCCCAAAGTATCACATCGCAAACTATTTTTCCCAAATTTTCATTTGGCAAAAATTCAATTGTCAAAACTACCTATCGCAATTTTACAGTTAGCAAGCCTTTTTGTTGGCAAGCGATTGTTTAGCAAAGAATTACTTGGTCGTTTTTATTTTCCCAAAATATTTTTTGGCAAATGCATCGTTTGGCGTAACATACTAATCCCAAAATATTGTATGGCATACGATTTATACCGCATATACAATATTACATCGCAACCAATTTTTCGGGTACAGTTTGAGGCGAATTTTATGTTTTTTTTAATAAAAGCTCACACGGGGTTTTATATTATGTTGATAAACAATTAAAAGTCGAGTTCTAAACAGTAATTTAGATGAAACTGATGAGGGAACGCAATGCCGAGGGAATAACAAAACAGTCGGTTCTGGCACTCGCCGGCCGCTGCCGCGGCACGCTCGCTTCGCTCGCTCGGCTCGTGCGCTGTATGGTCGCAGTTTCACCTAACACTCCTCCTCGCTTCGCTCGTCGTCGTACCTAACGGTGGCTCTGGGATAGTTTTTTTTATGAAAATAAAAATAAAAATATAGTTTTTTTATCCGTGGCTATCTGTGCCTTCTTAGTACCTACCAATAAAAAATATGAATAGTGATCATTATGGTGGATTTTATTTTCTCACTTCATTCATTATGATACCAATTATTCATGAAATACGTTTTTTGTTCCAGGCAAGTTCAAGCCAAGGGTTGTGCAAAAAAGTACGAAATCCCTGTATAGACCTACGAACTTAAAAATAATATTATCATTTGCCAGGCTTTTGCTATAAGAAGAACTTGCGAAGTATCAAATTTGGGAAATTTTTTTTTGGATTTTAACTTATGACAAAATAAAACATTTGCTTAATAAGCATTTGCTTAATAAAATCTTGACGAAGTGAAACTTTGCAAAATAAAAATTTGCCAAATGAATAAAATGAGAAATGTAACTTTGCTAAAGATTTGTTTGGGAAATGAGACTATTGCGATAAGTTATTTGGGAAGTCATATTTGGGAAACATAATTTGCCAAATGGCAGTACACCGTGAGGATGAGCGCCCAGTCGGTGGCGAGCGGTGCGATGATGAAAAGTGGACGTTGGCATCATGTCGAACAGTTCTTCAGAGCACAACCCATTGTACAGACGATAGAACACACATAAGGAGGCGAAGTCTCTCCTTAGACTTAAGGGTTCAATACCGCCTGTGAGTCTGGGAAATAAGTAAGTAGTAAATGTATGAGAATGACAAATTCGAACGAAAAGTTACGTGACCATTTCCATACATTATTAAGGTCATGTGACTTATCGTTATCGTATACGATTTCAGAATGGCATTTAGGCTAGGCCAGCTTTTCATACGATGATAGCTTACTTTTTGCGATCTTGCTTTTTGCGAGCCCAGCCAACTTTATCATGAAAATCTGAAGGTCTACGGTGTATCACAATTCACATTCACAATTGTCGTGTTGCCTCCTTGTCACGCTTACGTTTGTATCTAAAAGTGCGTGAGAGAGGAAAAACTTCATTTGTTGTTCACGGCCATCAGATTTAAGTTTATGCTCATTGGACATAATTTTTACAAATGTGCGGGTCAAGCAAGGTTTTATACGAATGCTGATGTTGTTGTTGACATCAGTGTATTAAGTTCCAATAGCGCGAATGAGGGCAAACTAGTATTACAATAGGTACACAGCAATAAATATTGCACATCGATCAGTTTTCGATGACAGTGAAAAACTTTAATGTGCCCCAATATTCATGATAATTGATACATCAGATCAATTGACCACAAAAAGTTCATTCAGCTAAAAAGGACCGCGCTTTTCTATTTCAAACAATTGACTTGTGACACCATTTAAATATGGTGTCAATCGATTCATTTTTTGTAAAGAACAAGTATCTATTTGGGACCAAATTTATTAAGGCAATAGAAAAGGTTGACGAACCGAACTCTTTGCTCATATAATATCGAGTTCATTAAAAAAAATTGGATGTGGCCAACTGGTCAGTGACATATCTGCCGCAATAGTTGTAAACGTACCTACAAGTACAAGCAATTGGAACAATAAGCCACTCTAGAACGACTAGAACCTTGTCATAATGACAAGTATTGAAAAAAATCTTTGAATCTGATTTACGGCGTCACTTTGGTATAGTTCCTGAGCGACCTAGGGTTTTAATTGATTGACTGTACCTACTGACGAGTAAAAATTATATAGGTTTGGATGAATAGCTGTCATCCAATGTGTTTTTCATTTCAAGGTAAACAGTTTTACCTTTCAATTCATTACCTACATCATTTACATCAAAGGTATTTTTAATAAAAGACTTAAGCAACACAATTCATTGTTGTTATCTTTGAACAACTATTCTTGTGTACATGTATCTATTTATATACTAGTTTTGGTAATCTAGACTCATTCCGAAAACGGCTTTATCGATTTTGACGAAATTGGCTTTATTATGTTTACTGGGACGAATGATCGAGCTAAGTTGTTCCTATCTCTAGGTAAACAAGTAAACATTTGTACCAGTTAAACTAAGAGAGTAGTACCGGAGAGAAACGATGTCCCGGGCCTAACTTTTTAATTCAAGACACGTGGTACCAAATGTGGAGGTCAACCTAAGCTGGTTACTGCAACTAGATTCACTGCGCCAGAGCACTCAAAACGGCCTGCAATTATCCGCGCTATGACACCGCTTATCTCTAGGGTTCAAAGACACCATCGAGATACGGTTGCTGTGCCACATTCAGCGTTTGGGCCATCTGCCATACTATGTACCAAGTACAGTCGCCATCAGATATATCGTAGCGTCTGTCACTCAAAAATATCTGGACGCGCCTCTATCATTATGGTAATAAAGGCGTGTTCAGATATTTTTGAACGCTCTGGACGCTATGATGTATCTGATGGTCATATAATTACAATTATGCATCCTATGACAGCCGCGTAATGTGTAAAAGCGTAGTTATATTTTTCCGTCGATCCTCTCCTCTTCTTAAGGGTCGTTAATATCAGATTATAGTAAAACAAATCACTTTTCTTTTTTCAGTTGCCGAATTTTACGCTCGTGATAATGACATTTTTCGACTGTGCGCTGTACACAATGTCATTTGATAATAGTTTCAGAAATTCATCATTACCATGCATTGTTGCAACAACACACTCAAATATTACCACGATTTTATGATATACTGAATCTATGTAGATAGGAAATGAATGAATGATTCATTCTACTACCCAGTATTGATAGTTGATAAAGACTCGTACGGAGTAAATTTAGATTATATTGCAGCTTAATCGTCTTTGCTGTTGTGGGTTACGATGTTGGTCCCCGTGGTATTGTGAAACAGTTCTCCTAAAGTCGTAAAACAACATAATTGGCTTTTACGACGCGAATTAAACAAACATTAAGTAAGCCTGAGTGGCAACAGCTGGGGACAAAAGATAACCTAATTTAACTTAATCATACTAGTTCTATGAAATATAAAAAAATAAGGAAGAACTTAATTTGAAACGAGAGATTTCATAAAAGAAGATGATTGAAGAAATAATAATTCGTTTACGTAGGTTGCCTTTTAAGTTGTGTCGTTTGAAATAAGTATAGACAATTTTATAGATTATTACCATTTATTGTTTTTCGAAGAATTCTCCGCGATGTTTAATACACTTTTGCATGCGTTCAAACCAGTTTTTAAAACATTTATTCCACTCCGAAGTGGGGGTAGTCAAAATGGCCGATTTGTAAGCGTCAACAGCTTCTTCAGATGAGCTGAAGCGTTGACCACGAAGATTTTGCTTAATTTTGGGGAACGTAAAAAAATCTTTAGGGCTTAAGTCAGGGCTGTAAGGTGGGTGATCTAAAATTTCCACATTTTGGGCGCTCAAAAACATCTTTGTTTGGCGGGCGGTGTGCGAACTTGCATTGTCATGATGCAGTATCATACGATGCGTCGAGTTGTTTTTTCGAAATTCGGTTATGACTTGCGGCAAACAAACAGTGGTATACCAGTCAGCGGTAACCGTCTTGCGATCTTCTAGTACAATAGTGGCGACGTGACCACCCTTTGCCACAAACGAGGCCACCATTTTTTTTGAAGTGCTCCGCGAGCGTATGACTTTGGTCGGTTTTGGCTGATCCTGAAAGACCCAAACAGTTGACTGCTGTTTAGAATCTGGATCGTAAGCATATACCCGAGACTCGTCACCACTAACCATATCATAAACATGTTTTGACTCGCCTCGGCTGAATCGCTGCAGAGTTTTGCGACACCAACTAACACAGGCAGCTTTTTGGTCGTCGCTAAGCAAATGTGGTATCCAACGAGAGATCAACTTTCTTACGCCAAGTTCTTTGTGCAGGATTTTTTGGATAGTGGTCCCTGAAATGCCCACGGACGCCTCTATTTCACGGTAGGTCACATGACGATCTTCGAGTACTAGCTGCCGCACGGCTTCGATATTCTCTTGCGTCATGGCGGTTTTTGGACGACCTTTACGGGGCTTGTCACTGAGGCTAGACTGCCCACGTTGAAATTGTAAATACCAGCGTTCTACAGTCCTAAGACACGGTGCTGCATCACTAAACACAGAAGTGATCTCCTCAAAACACTGAAGTCGCGATAATCCCCTTTTAAAGTTGTAGAAAATAATCGCATGCAAATTTTCCTTAGTTATTGCCATTTTTACAACCGACTTGTCACCTTTAAATAGACGCTGTAATAAAACTATTCGACCAATTTGAAAACATTTTTTTGTTTTCGGGTTCTAAATTCAAAAGGATGAAAATGCCAAATGTTTATTTTTTTTTAAATCGCGGGAGGTTGGCAAACGACACGACTTAAAAAGCAGCCCTCGTAGTATCTGTCAATTAAATGTACCTGAAATAGAATAAAAATTTGGTTAAAACATGAATATTATTTACGTGATTCAGAAGAAAAGCATTCTTCTGGTAATTTTATTTGTTCTAACGAATGCTTATGCCAACATGTCGCAGGTCTACATTTAGACTAAAGATTGCCATACCAATCCACAGGTTCATAAAATATTTCACAGAAACCTAATTCTTAATCGTTTCTTGTCCCCAGATGTGTCTAACAGAATGGATCCACCTCAGAGACCACAAGAGCGGGAGGCCTCGCGAGGTCTTCGGCAAGGAGATCCCCGCATGGGTCTGGGAGGCCTACAGGGTCGTGGGGATCTTCCTGTTCGGCTGCGCTTGCCAGCAGCTTACCACCGACATCGCCAAGTACACCATTGGCCGGCTGCGGCCGCATTTCTTTGACGTAAGTTGACGCTGCGAATTCCGGTTAGTCAGTTTTTGTAATAAAATTTATTTGATTAAGCAAATTACATTCTACATGTGCTCTAATGTCAAAAACAACAATAACCGTTCATAGGTAACAATAATCATATTATTATTGGTTATCCCAATAACGATCACCATGTTCGTCATACTTGTATGTACCAACTTAATTAAAGTATGGCAAAGAGTATGAAATCTATTGGATGTTGCGTCTCCTTTCGTTTTTTGGTCTTTCATTTTGAATACTTGTTTATTGTTGTTTTTTATACGGTTCCGTATACATTCGTTTAACATTTGATTTCAACTGGATCTTTATAACAACTACTTCCCAGAGAATCGACCTTGCAAAAACAGACGGCAATGCAAAACAGATGACATATCACACGTCATCAAGATAATTTATACCGACCTACATCAATTTTTTTCTGGCAAAAGTGACGAATCAATTCGCTACTAACAGTCGAACTCATAACTACAGTTATCCTTATATTAGGAGAAACAACCCTAGTTTATAACCCTATTTGTGCTCTAAATGCTAGAAATTATGCAGGACCTAGAACTAGAAGGGAATGCACATGTTGAATATCAAAGGTTCGCAAACATTTTATATATTCGTTTACTTAGCTTATAAACGTACGAACTACGATTTCATAAGAAATGCCTGCATGACCAATAGCTATCGCAGCATGGATGTCATTTTAAGTGATAATTCCGCTGTCGGGTGTATTATTCTCTCAGCGGGCTATATTTTAATTGAATTGAATTTAAAACACTATCAAATGACCAGTCAAGTTACATTAATAACGCAGTTGGAAATTAAAAAAGCAATAAAAAACGGAATAATCTACATATTCGTGAGACGATAAAGGAGCTCTAGCAAAAGAACATGGCGTGTAAATATTTAGTGACTATCGCAATTAAAATAATATTTGCATAATGATAGCATTAATGGAACAGCATCGTAAAAAGTAAATTAGATAATATCATCAACAGTTATGATAAGAACAATAGAAACTGCCATAAAACAAAGCAGACAAAACCAATTACACAATACAAACCTTGCGAATGACGTGAAAACATTTGCATTGGCGAAACGTGGCCCGTCTCTGATAACATTTGACGTGGGACATACGTGAACATTCCCACGTACACCTTTAATAGACAATTATTTGACGATTTCTCATTATTGCCATTACTCATTATGGCTTGAATTGAAACCAATCTCTAGGCAGTATCACACCTTATTCTATGGGGAGGCCTATGGGCGTCGATTTTAATACATAATATGAAGTTGAAAATCGACCGCTCGGGCCCGTCAATTGTTGAATCGCTGCCTTAATCCTAGTTTTCTAATTTTGGATAAGTTTTTTTTTCGGATGAAGCTGCAAAGATACGTATTTCTACTTAGCTTTCTTTAAAAAAATGTTTAAAATTGGTTTATAGTTATTTTATGAGAACGATGCGGTTTGCGCCCGCACACATCGTTTATATGAAGAATAGGATTATTTATTACTTCCTATCCTAACAATTTTATTAAGTTAACTATAACAATCATATACTAAGATATTCATACACTCCTGCCTAGCGTATTTTTAGAGTAAACTTTCTCTGAGACTCTCTTTAGACATTATTTTGTTCGTAAAATAGATGTTTATTAAAAACTACATTTTATTTTACCCATTGAAACCGTCCATTCATTCATCTATATTCCGATTCCGATCTTGTCTCCAGTTTAAATACTTTAAATGATTTAAACAATAGGTAATCAATGTAATCGTTACTAAGTACAAACACAATTTGGGGTTACGGAAAAAGTTGATTCTACTTGATTGACCTCTGCGTCAAGCGTAATTGAAACCATTTGACTTGACCTATCTAGATGGTTGCGTCATATCCTATATTCATACCTTTTGCATATTTGCCTAGTATTTAAAGAATTTGTAGGTATGTATGAGACCTTCTTTCATATTTAGCGCATGATTAGGTTCATATAAAAAGTATATTAGATTGATTTAATCCGTTCTACGTTCTTAGAAACGAGTCTGATTATAAACGACATGGATTGTTCACGGGATTTACCGGATTGTTAACTTTTTCTCGCAAAATGAGAACTAATTCATGTTTTTAGGCAACCATCCAATGTAGTATTACGTCAGCAATCTTTTTTATTCATACGAAACATATTCCCCTGCAGTCGACTTACTGCAGTTAACAGAGATGTATCCATATTTTCTCCTTCATCGTCATCAGCCTATCTCAGTCCACTGGCAGCTGGACGGAGGCCTTTCCTATGGACGCATCGGGAGGTGAATGCCCATAATCGCCACGCTGGACAAGCATATTGGCGATCGCAGTAGTGTGTCCACCATGCACTATGATGATTGATGACGCTGCTGCCCATCATCAATCTTCTATCAACGAATGGTTCATTGGTCAGTGACACTTCAATCCCTTAGTCAACTCTTACGACACCCACGGAAAGAGTGTGGTGAAAAAATGTATTGATTTCACCACACGGATTTTTTTTTCCTTACTGCATAGTAATAAGGTGAAAAACTCGACTCCTACATCTCTTTGCAGTTGACAGTACAAAACTGAAACACACGTTGTATTTGGAACTATTGGAACAAATTGCTGTTTGTTCAACATTATTGCTGCGTTGTACAATCACGTATGAGCTTAAAATTGGCATGTCCATTTCTGTCATGTTCGCATACCTACCACCAGTCAAGGATGCGAGTCCGTTAATCCTGGAAAGCGCTATATTTACACAGCCTATGTTCAGGTCTTAAGTGACGTTTTAGCGTCTGGGTGGCTCGTCTCGGCATCTCTGTTTGACGGGGACACACGTGGTAATATTGCAGACTTGACTGTGTTGATTTCATTGGAATGTTTCTCATATTTTACATTTTCATTGAATTAGAGCTCTACGACAATGTAGTTGTAAGCATAATTTCAGACGTTAATTTATACCTGATATTCTCTGTTATGTACCATTTTTCTTTTATCAGCTGTAGGTACCTGCGGTACTTGCTGATATTTGAGCATTTCGGAATGAATGCGTGAGTTACTGTTTTCTTTTTTTACAAACTTTTTAATGAAACTACGAAATTAAATTATTGAATGTTTATTTATACCTCATTGAGACTGGATTTTCTTGATTATGCGAAATAATAATCAATAGTATGGTAGCAAAATAATACAATAATGTATGAGCTTTAAATTGGCATGTCCATTTCTGTCATGTTCGAATAGATTCTATTTTTTTGGTGATTCAGATACATTATATGTAGAAACCACAAATGTCTCCCATCCCCGTGCGTACACGCAGTAAAGAGGTGCAGCCGGTATAAATAATGCACGGCGATGCGCTTCGCCGCCCGCGTCTTGTAATTTGACTTATTGGACCAACGGCAGTAAACCATACGGCTTAACGTTTTTATTTTCACTCTGGATGTAGGTGTTGTTCATTTTAATAGAGTGCAGATAGTGTAAACGAGTCGTTAGTTTAGCACCTTTTAAGAATAAGTGGAAATTGTACGTAAGGTTGGTTGTCCAAATCGTAGATGTTTTCTTTTTTGACATCAATAAATTCATCATGAATTTTGATAATCAATATCAACCAAAACTATTTTATCACACCAATATGCGACTATCCTATCAAGTGTGATGTTGTGTGAGTTTTTCATTATTAACTATTTTCGCTTTCAATCCGTTACCGGGCCCCTTAGCCAGTCCTAGCTCTCCAGACAGCCGACCATGTGGTCGTTTTTATTGCCATTCTAACCGTAGGTGTTTTATTACTGTTTAAACCGTTGTGGTGACGCAAACGTTCATATTAGCTATTTTTTGCAACAATTAGGATAATCTTCTTTAGCTTGGTTGGTGTAAGATACAACGGGACCAAATTAAGTGGAGCTCATGTGTATTCATTACGATGGGATGTATATCCAAAAATATGTAGTCTACTGAAGCATAAGTCATAAATCTTCTTACATTGAGCACTGTAATTAAATATTTAGTTTAGTGGTGTAGTGTCATTAGTAAATATTTCAAAATGTCAAATGAGTATACTCCAGGGATTTAAGGGAGAGTAACCGGAGACAGAATCATTTTAAAAATTGTGTTTTAAGAATTGACTAATTAGAAGAATAACCATAACAAAGCGTTCAAGTTAACTGTGCCCGTCTGACCCCTTGACGTTTTTATTTAAATTACTGCTCATTACCTTGCACAACTATATTTAGTTTATGTAAATGATCGTTTGAGTGACGCTACCGGGAGGGGCCAAGTCGTTTGTTGTTCCAATCAAGTCGAAGTCTTTGAGCACAAATTTATATTCTTGCTCCGATTATGCGAAGCTAGTAGCTACTAGATATCTGAAGCTCATACTACCTCGGTCGGGCGTCAGTGAACTTGATGCATTTTCGTTCGCACAACCAAATCGTATACGGCTAAACGACTATAGAAGCAGTTGAAAGCCGGTTCATTCGAACTTCGTACAAAGGGTGTTAAATTCAAACCGCTAAACGCATGGCCGGCGAACCGCGTCGACACATTCTGCATTTTGCCATCCCCATGCCCTTGACTCCTATACAATGACCTTATGTCGTTCATATCAAATCCCTTCCACACAACTGTCAGCGATGAGAAACTTTATTGATTTCGTTATCATTATTATTTTTCGTATCTGTCACGTACTGGCCATCTGTGTTTGAAACCCTTTCAAGCGTAGCTTATTTGCTTTTTTAAATGCTTCGGAAATAAATACAAGTAGCCGTATAGCATTGTCATCTTCACAAACACTTCAGTTACGTTGAATATGTTCATTCGTTTGTACTTCGAAAGCTCTTTCAAGTGTATTTGCGTGACAATGAATATATTTTGAAATTAGTCTTGTCATGATCGTTTGGGTGTTATTTATGTAGGGCGAATGAGTTGCGGGATAAGTGCTCAGAGCAAATTCTTTTGTCGTTAACTTATGATTGACTTTTGTAATGTGTGATTTTTTTGATGACTGACATCAGTGACCGAAATTGTTGGCAGTTTACTTATATTGTTTTATATTGTTTTTCTTTGATTTAAACGAAATCATGTCTTGGACGCGATTCTTCGATACATGTATTACATTATGTTTTAAATATTGTGGACGTATTTTTCGATACATTTTATAGTAAAGATGTTGTACGTAGTTTTTTTTGTATTGTATTTATTACAGTATTTTTTTGATTATATTTACTCGCTGAAAATTTATTTCATGAAAATATTTTACTTTAAAAGGAGCCTTTTAAAATAAATCACGAAAACCTGATTCTTCAACTTCTTGGATTTATTCGAATGGACTCAATCAAGCTTGTAGAAGCGCTCTTTTATTTAAATATGATTGCTTCGCTTAATTATTCAAAACCACTATATCCTTGCTATTTTTTTGTCAAGCCTCTTCCAGATACCATTTTTGCGCCACTCCTCGACCGGACACGATCAACTGTCTCGCAACTTGTTTTATTTCAGCATCTTTAGCTCGTCGACCGACGTCTTGTAAGTGATTTGGTTCGTTGTCTTGCCTCGTATTATTACTGGCTTCTAAATTATTTATTTTCGGATGACTGTTACAAATTACTTGACGTTGAAATGTTAATAATGTACATCTCGTTTGTTTCTTTTGGAGTGATGATTAGTGACTGGTGTTAGGATATTTTTAGAATCACACATTTAATTCAAAAACATGATCGTATTGTTCATGTGTTCTCGTTGATTCTTTTTATGCGTGGCACGAGTTGCTATAATTAAAACAGTTTGTACTTTGGTTTGCAATCGTTTTATACTGTTATAAAGTAGATGTTATTCAAGCTCATCGTGGCGCTAAGTTGATTTAAGTACATAAAGAAAGTCCTGATATTAATGTAGTATAAGAAAAATAATATAAGTTATTCAAAAACCAACCAACCGCTAACTCCTCCTGCGGGTGTCGTAAGAGTCGACTAAGGTATTGCAGTGTCATTGACCATTATTTGATAAAAGATTGATGATGGGCAGCAGCGTCATCAACATCATAGTGGACAAATGACTGCGATGGCCAATCCGCTTGTCCAGCGTGGCGATTATGGGCATTTACCTCCTAATGCGTCTTCACGCAATGTTAATAGGAGAGGCCTACGTCCGGCAAATATCAAAGGCTGATGATGTGATGTGAATATAAGTTATTTATAATAAAACCATTCATTTATTTAGACTCGGCCATGGTCCATTTTGTTATCGCTCTTGTACCAAGGGTTATCTGCTTGTAGCAATTTTTATACAAGCCAGTTAAGGCGTTAATGTGGCAGGGGTCACCGATAAAGATATTAAGCTTGATGGTCAAGCGAGATACATCGCTTATCACGGGTTTGTGTCATTTCATGAGTGTGGCCTGATTTATTTCATCACCCATGTTGATTTATGTTGGATCTGTATTTACTGACTTAGCATAAAATACATTATATCTCAAACATTACTTGATTACTAAATTTTTAACTGTTACCATGTATGGCTACTATGGAAGCAGCTTAAATTATAGATTCGTTTGCTTTCTTATGATCAGTTCAATAAATCTTCGTAAATTATAATATAATGAGAGCTTTTATCACATACCTAATATGTAGGTACTTATATAATTTATGGTTTATATTTATAATTATGTCATTCAATCGTTGCCATCCGCGTGTGTGACGATTGTGACACAACGCTATAAAATATGTTATAGGAAATTAATATACTCGTAGATCAGCGTTTATTTTATAAACACATTTACTCCTATCTAATAAAGTAATAACAATATATCAAAGAGAGTAAATTTAAAACGTGTCTTAATCACGGTAACATGCGATGTATAATCAACATGTATTATATTATAACGTAGTATTATCCAAATAAAACAAGTATAAGGTAGTTTGTTTTCAAAACTAAAAAGCCGTCCCGGTACGATTCAAAATCGGACCGCGTTTTTGTGATATGTGATATCTTGCGCGACGATGTTGTAAATTCCACTGAAGGGCGTAACTATAACTATTGACTGAATACTAAAGTTTTTTAATATTAGTGCAAATTTGCAAGTGTGAATAGGTATACCTACCATTTATCCCTTTACTTTTTTATTTTATTCATCTCCGGCTTCTCCAAGGTAGGTAAAGGATACAATTATAATACCGACTGTTGCTAGTTAGTTGCTACGTGTATTTCAATATTGAATATTTACTTTAGAAAATGCTTGTATGAGTACTATCGAGAGAGTTCATCGACTTAGGCCGGATTTATTGCGCTTACGCATTAGCGGCGTGTTTCAAACGACCAATTAGAGCTATCGGTTTGGTGACGATTGGGACGAGCACGTTGTACGCTGGCGCCATCTAGGGACTTTCGCGGTAGCGGATACCGAATATAGCGATTATCTTTTAATAATGCAGATAGGCATTATGATAATATTACACGTCCAAAAAAAAATTTTCAGCTTAACCTTTTTATGGGTATTGGTAAGATATTTGCCGTCATATAAAAAACATAATCAAATCAATTTACAAATCCGTAAGGTTCGAAATTGTGAAATGGTCAAAGGGTTAAGAGCATATTTAATATCGCTTTTGAATTAATATAATATCACTTAGATATGGTGGGAGAGAAAACAATAATAGTCTCTATTAATAATCACTGATGACATACGATCTGGCATGGATAACAGGAAAGTTACCGTACTTTCTTTGTTAGATTTCAGCAATGCCTTTGACACAGTTGATTTTGAAATTCTGATTGGTATACTGCGCTCTATTAACATATCTCCTGCGGTGATTGATTGGTTTCGTAGTTACTTAGAGGGTCGTCGGCAACGCATTAAGGTAGATTCTGTTCATTCTTCTTGGTGTAGCACACTGGCCGGCGTCCCGCAAGGCGGTGTGTTATCTCCTCTTCTCTTTTCTATTTTTATTAATACGATCACAAAAAACATTTTCTCATCATATCACCTTTATGCCGACGATCTCCAAATTTACTCGCAAAGTAGCCTCAGTGATTTACCTCTGGTCATTCGCTGTTTATACACTGACCTCGATCGCATTTCTACCTGGAGCAAGCGATATGGACTTAAAGTTAACCCCTCCAAAACTCAGGTCATTGTCATAGGTAGTCATAAACTTGTTCCCAGAATAGATTTTTCACTTTTACCTGCCGTAGTGTTCGATGGCGTTCAAATTCCTTTTTCGCAACAGGTAAAAAATCTGGGTATTGTAATGGACTGTTATCTCAACTGGATACCTTAGATGAGTGAGGTCAGCAGGAAGGTGTTTGCGTCGATGGGTGCTCTTCGTAGACTGCGTAATTTCCAGCCTATATCCACTAAAATTGCGCTAACTGAATCTCTCCTTCTTCCGCTATTGGATTATGCCGACATTAGCTATCTTGACGTATCTGAGGACCAGCTAAATAAACTTGAGCGCCTTCAAAATCTTTGTATCAGGTTCATATTTGGCTTGCGCAAATATGACCATGTCTCTCAATTTCGTAATCAGCTCAAGTGGCTTCCTATTCGCCAGCGTCGTGATTCTCATGTTATGTCCCTTTTATACAGTGTTCTATTTATCCCTGCCACTCCCTCATATCTCAAAGAGCGTTTTAGTCGCCTTTCTTCCATAAGATCTTCTCAAAACCACATTCTTGCACCCCCACCATCTTCTACAAAATTTTACAATAGTTCTTTTACCTTCCGAGCCGTTCAGTTGTGGAATGCTTTGCCGGTAGAAATAAGATGTGCCAAATCTCTCTATATTTTTAAAAACCTATTGAAACAATACTATTTGTCACTACCTTAGATTGCCTTAGATTTAATGTATGTATGTATGTGTATGTATGTATATGTATTGTATCATATTTGAATAAGTATCTATGTATTATATATTATGTATGTATTAAATTAGTACTTAAGGTGTGTGATCTATTTTCTTGTTACAGTTATGCACTACCAATTTCTTAGCTTCTTTTTATGTATTTCCCGCTACCCTAAGGTTGTCTGGAAGAGATCGCTTTTTAGCGATAAGACCGCCTGTTGATACCTACCTTGTAGATCAATAATTAAATTTTGCTTTGTTTTACTTTGTCTTTGTGGTACAATAAAGAGTATTTATTTATTATGATTATAGTTAGGAGTTCTTTTTCTATTTTTTCTTATCACGATATTATTCAGAACTATGCTTTTAAACGGTTACCCACTATTTTTGGTACATACTGTAGACAACTGTCAACAGCAAAGCCCACCATTAAAATCGAAAATTTGGTACAACAATCTCTTTCACTTTAAAGCCTCAATATGAAGAATCTCAGTGAGACAGATTCTTCATGGAGAATATTTAAAAAACAATACAACCATATTTTTGTTCAGCAGTGGACGCCTTTCGGCTGATATGATGATGATGATGAAAACCATAGTTATCTCGATACGTTTTTTTATCTTTTCTATTTCGCATATATAAGTAGCAGCCCTCGTAAATTGCAAATTGCAGTATAAGTGTGTTGTAGCCATTCTTATTGGTTATGTTTACTTATTTGTTAACATGATTTCAACATTTCAAAGTGATGAAGGATCCTACAGTATAAAGCAACTAACTTTGAAATATCTGAGATTTAGGTAAACTAACAGACCCTGGAATAAAGTTGCTTTCACTACTACTCGTATATTATATTATAATTCGCAGTGTAACCAAAACCGAACAATCCAAGAAATCGCCTGCGCTTGTAACTTTTCCCACAAAATTTAAATTGTAATGTTTGTTTTGAAATGAAATTGGATTGAACGGAGCAAGATTGAAGAGTGAACTAACGTATCAATGATTCGTTATTCCGTCACATTTTATATTATTTTTATTATTTATGTTAATCAGTTGTATGGATAGAAGCATCGGATTTAAAGCATTTTTGTCTTTTTCATGAGCTGTCCTAGACAATACTAATGCATTAACGCATGTTATAGCCTCGTCAAGTAAAGGTTTTTCCTACGTTAACTATTTTTTATTACTAGCGGAAAATAAACACATAATTATTTAAATTTTGTCGGCTTTTGTGATCTCCAGTATATAAAGAGGCATCGGTAGTTGTAGTTACTCTAGATATCTACGTTTTCGTCTGAGTAACACTCTTTGCCCATGAATCTATTCTTAGTCTTGAGAACTTGTGATTTGCACAATGGCTGCATTTAATGTCAATTTTAGTATTTTCAACGTGTCTATAATTATTGTTTTTCCAAACAAGTATAAACTCCGTTACCCTCCCACTTGACTCTTTCTATGAATTCCTTCATATTATTATAAGCTGCTTCATTTTAAGAAAGGAAGTTTGTTATGCCTTGTTCTTTTTTAATAGCATCTTTAGTTCCTCGACAAAAGTTGTTGAAAGTACAAATGCAAACGTTACTTTACACTCGACTATTATAATTTTTCATTCTAAGAACATCTTAAATCTAAAAGTTCTAAACAATAAAGTCAATTTTTTTAATTAAAAATTCGTGTGGATTGGCTAAGTTCGGCATAACTATTTAGGCATGCGTCGAGATAAAGTGACCAGATGTTGGTTCACTCATAGAACAAATAGAACTAACAAATGCGACATTTGCGATGTGTTATTTCCAGTGGATCAATACGGTTTATTATAGATCGGTGCTTCGGCAATGTTTGTTTTGTTACCTGGCTGATTCTAAATCTCCCTTTGTCTTGTGAATTAATTCTGCTTATACCTTTGTAATTTAAAAGGTCTTGTAATAAAGTCGAAGAACATATTCATATATATATATATATTCATATTTGTGTCATATTTATTCTCCAAGATTACACTTTTACTCGTATGTAAATGCCGAATACTTATGGGCAAATTATCGTTTCAAATTCAACCATGATTGTAAACTTTTCCAAATTATCCAAAGGCTCGTAAATTGAACAAGGAAACACATCTTTAGAATAAAGTCGGTTTTTTACATTCCAATGAAGTCCCACAGTCATAAAACTCATAATATTTTCAGTGCCGTTAATGTTGAAGCAATTTCATTTTTATTGGTAAAAAAACCTCCTATTTTCAATGGTTCAATTCTTTTGTTATGTTGTAAAATAACAACGCAGTAGGTAGACTGTTTTTACATAATGAAAATGTGTGTAAATAAATAGTCTGATAAAAACAGACAAACTCTTCTAGTAACCTAGTCTAAGTACTTACTTTATAAGCCAACTTTTAAATAACGAAAACCCATCGATCCCAATCATTTATTGAACATTAACTATTACAATACAACCCATTATAACACATTTTACACTATATTTACGACCTTCCGAATGAATACGCGTGACAACATTTCCCTCATTCAATTTATAGCATTCTATTCTACCACGCACAATCAATTACACACCATCCATAGAAACGTCATCGTTCTCTTTCACACTTATTTCAGTTTCGACAGTTGCCCCAACTAAATGTTCCATATTAATTAAAACTTATGACGCATCACAATTACCCCAAGTCTCCACTGTAATACACTGAGTTGTGTGCATTCGCCCCTCTCTATCACTATGACCTGTGGCATCCACTGTATCTTGGTCTTTAACATGTTTATTAAATCTTCCACCATGACGAGCTTAAAGGATCTTTGTTATATGGTTTAAGTTAACAATCGCGTGTCCACATGAATGACTGTCCGGGTATTTTTCCCTTTTGTTAAAAGTGTCGGAAGGTACGGGATTATGAGCTTCAAGGTTTAAAACTATTTTTTGTCGGGTTTATAAATCTAATCGATGTTTCGAATTTGTTCATCTATGAAATGATCATGTTTATTTAAGGATTTATAAGATTCCCACGCGTGTAATTTAACTGCACGTGCACATATATCTTCAGATATTTTTTAAGCCCTATAATTGTGATCTGAACTTCTTTTGTATCCATGGGCATTAATGCGCCGCGATTCAATATCGTCAAGTGCTGTTAAAACAATACGTGATCCCACAGCTGGGCCCTTTTGATTGAGAGATTGCTGGGTTTGGTTTCACTTTATTAAAAGCAATTGATCGTGATTACAGACTCCACAAGGAAGTCAAGCAGAACGTGATCGGTGGAGTGACCAATGAAATAATTGACTTTCTTTACAATACCTACTAACCGAATTCACACACGTCAGCCTTCGTAGCCTAGTTGGTAGTGACCCTGCCTACGAAGCTGGAGGTTCCGGGTTCGAATCCCGGCGAGGGCATTATTTGTGTATTTATTTATCACAAATATTTGTTCCTTGGTCATGGCTGTCTATGTATTTAAGTATCTACATGTATCTATCTATTATATATATCGTCGCCTAGTACCCACATCACAAGCCTTAATTGAGCTTACCGTGGGACTAGGTCGATTTGTGTGAGATGTCCCAAGATATTTACACATGTTAAAAACTTAATTTTATAATACGAATATTTACGATAGATTTATTGTTTGTAAAAGTTTATAGTCTTTACAATAGGTACGTACTCATTAAATTAGTACGTCTAGAACAAGAGTTGCCATACCAAAAAAAAAAAAAATCGGGTAAAGATCATCATAAGGGCATAATAATTAGAAGAGAAATCTTGCTCCGTCTTCATATTCGAATGCCTTGATGTGTCGTCTGGTGATCTGGTCTAGCGTTGAAAATTTCCGGATTAAATCCCGTTTCTTTCCAAACAGCTCGTTTTTTTCCTGAATTTTTCGAAAAAAACAATGAAATTTTCCACTTTAATTTTCCACTCTAAACCAATGAAAATTAGGTCTAATTTTCACTTATACCAGGAGAACGCGATGTCACAGAGGAAAAGTCAATTGAAACAGATGGCAAGGAGTGACAGTGACAGTGACATTGATTGTTTCTGAAAAAATCCGAATAAAACGGAAAAAAACGAAGTTTTCATACATTCCCGAAAAAAACATTTTGTTTTTTTCCGATATTTTCAACGCTAATCTGGTCTCGCTCAATCTTATGGCCACAGCTCGAATCACTGATATTTGAACTTTTACTTTTATCCAAAAGATTTTCGGATTCCAACCGTATTAAAATATTGTAATAATGAGCATAGATTTACAGCTGTCCAGCCAATAGTGTTAAATGTCGGCGGTCAGCCCTGCCACTCTAATTGACTGTGACAGGCCTACGGCGGTTATTACAGCTGTTGACAAAGCAGCGCGACGCAAACATTACTGTTTGCTTTATTAACTTAGTAATAACCCCACAAGTTGTTACAAGAATGTAAACGAAAATATTCTTTATATGTACAAGGTTAAAGCCTCATATCGCCAGCAGTTTATCAGACGGATAATCCTTTTTGGAAGTATTTGATGTTTCAATTGCATTTGTAAGGAATACCAGAAAGGTGCCACTTTGTAGTGAATTGGATTGGGCTTTAGTGTGTTCGTTGATTGTAAGCTTAGCAACTTGTGTGGCAGTCGGACTTATTTCACAAGAAATGTATCTAACATTTCCAAAATGCTTGCTTTTACAACATTTCTACACGGGCTTATGACGTTACGTTGACGTTGGCGGGCTATACGTTGTGTCTTCACGTCCAAAACTATCGTTACTGTCGCAAATATCAAAATGAAGTTTTTTTTACTTCAACAGTATAAATCGTAGGTTGACAACAAAAACTCACTAAGTAACAAATATCTCGTTCTCATTCAATACTGAGATATGAGCTAGATAGGTTACTAAGAGTAGTGACAATGTTTATACATAGTATGTTTTTATTGTCAGCCGACGAAATTATAGATAGCAATAGTTGATATATTTCAGCATTTTTAGCAGATTGTCTAAATGTTATAAGTACTATTTCTAATCTTTTCAGAACTAAATTAAACTCGATGCTAAAATAAATGTCTATGAATGATGAAATGCAGTTGTTAAACTAACACGGAAGTATCTCGCACAACTGTAAAACATCTTCTCACCAGTTTTATCTTCTTTACCGATATATTTACGAGTAAGCTATTAACATTAACCAAATATAAACAGATTGTCTTGATTAACAGAGACATTTGTTAAAGTTAAAGAAATAGTGACTTCGTCGTTTATAATGTAAACGTTGAATGAATTAGTAAGGTTAAATTGTAAGATTCTTAATTCTTCGTAAATTGCCTTACGGTTATCACTATCAGAACAGAATATATCGGATTGAAAATATTGATATCTTGGTTCATGTTTATACATAGAACTTAGGTACCTACAAAGGAAAACGTAATGAGAAAACCAGACTAATCCCAGCAAGCGCCTATTATATACTTCAATTAGATACTTAGGTAAGTTGTAAGGTCAAGTAGCAGTAGGTAGCTATTAATCGTAATATTAAGCGGCGGTTGTGCAAAATCTTGTTTTCCGCATCGGTCAGCGTGTAAATTTTTCTTAACTTCAAAATAAATATTGCTTTTTCTGCCGAGATGCAGGGAAGTATATTTAAATTAGAATCACAAAGAGAGTTTAGAAAACTCTTCAATGTGAGATGTGAAAATAACTGCTCTTAGTATATTATAGCGTTTGCACCAGCCATAGTCTCTTACGTTTAAAAATGTATGATGTCTTTAATGTATCTATGATATTATACTATAGGATATAACTTACTACATTCAATAAATCACAGACAGCTGAACCTAAAATCAAATTTGTATTATTCTCGTTATTTCTGTATTGCATTATCCAAGTCACGTTTCATGTTGTATAATTAAATGACCATCATCTTTCTGCCAATTCATTTCAGATAGACGCAAGCGAGTCTGATTCGCAATGTCCATACGACCTTCGTAAGAAATGAGCAGTCAGGATGGCCGAGTTGTAAATTATACGTGATACTGGCAATACTAACAACGCATTTAGTTGCAAATGAGGCAATACAACAAAGGCTTTACGGGAAACGTACGACTATGGTTGAATGATAAACGTAATTTAATTATTTTAATGCAAACACACGTTCTGTGGAATTTTCTGCGACACGGCAAGATACTTAAAAATGATACGGTTGATTACGGTTCTGTTGTTCCAGTCTCGGTTCTGTTTTTGTATCAAGTTCGTATTAAGGAAAACTTCAGTTGAATGGATTTCCGTCTCCAGTCTCATTCATAATTTCCTGAATTATTCTAGCCAGCATCAAACTCATTAGATAGCCGTTGGCAAAAGGATATTTTGTCCAATTACATCCTGGTTGTGTCCAGTTTTAATTATTAAATCTCGATAAGATTGCGGATCTAAAATCTTTCAAAAACGTTTTCTAGCCCTTAAATTAGCAAATAAAGAAAAATAATAGGGCATTCTAGCCTCCTCACCATTGTGTAGAGCAGAAAATTCTGTCGTGAAAAAATCTACACGCTGCATGCTGCGGTAGCGACTGCTGCACTATGAGTTAGTTATGACTGTTATGAGGCTGGCTTGAGTGGAGGGGTTTCAGAAAAAAAAAGCCAACGACACGAGTTTGTCCAATTACGTCCTGGTTGTATCCAGTTTCAATTATTAAATCTCGATGAGATTGCGGACCTAAAATCTTTCATAAACGTTTTCTAGCCCTTAAATTCTAGCCTCCTCGCCATTGTGTAGAGCAGAAAATTCTGTCGTAAAAAAATCTACACGATGCATGCTGCGGTAGCGACTGCTGCACTATGAGTTATGAGGCTGGCTTGAGTGGAGGGGTTTCAGAAGAAAAAAAATATAAAAAGCCAACGACACGAGGTGTTCCCAGGCGGTCACCCATCCAAGTACTGACCTCGCCCGACGTTGCTTAACTTCGGTGATCGGACGAGAACCGGTGTATTCAACGTGGTATGGACGTTGGCGATTGATGTATTGAATAATGTAATCTATTTCAAAATTTTTATGTCATAATGATGAATGATTTCTAATTTTAACGGCACTGTGTATAAGTGAACTGCCGTGCTGTACAAATTTTATCAGGTACAGTGTTTTTAAGCTCATCATCCTTTGACCCTTATAACTTTTTTAAAAGGTACCTAATTATTTTGTAGCAAATCACTATAACGCAAGTAAAAGAATCCCATTATTTTTTGTCAGTGAATCAGGTTTTTCACTTTTAATTGATTCCTTATTTATTATTATGTACCACCAAACTTTAAAGAAGTAGTTGTAAGTCAATATCCACACATGATATTTGCGAAATATGCTTTAGGTATTGTATGCTCATTGTAAAACCTAACACGAAGCCTAAACGCAAATATTGCTTTGCGTGAACACCCAAGCATATATATGTTTACGATTTTACATCTTATATCAACGACATAGGGTGAAAAAGTTCGTACATAATAAATACCCTGAAGTATTTATTTTAGTGTTAACTTGTAGCCATTTGTCGCCCTTCCCTAACCACACAAGCCTTACTTAAGGGTCTGTAAGCAGCGCGCCAGCATGTTTTATGGCCTGGCCAGTCTGGCCATGACATTTGTCTAAGGTCCAAGGAGACCGGCGGGGCGGAAAACCATGCCTTTGACTAATTAAAGTGATGTGATCTCGCAATAAACCTAGACTCTAGCTAGAACCTAGAAGATTGTACCTACATGTAGCGTTGGCCTACTACCGCGAAAATCGAAAATTATAAATTTCGAGGATTTTTCTCTGTCATTCAAACGAAGGCGTCATTACTCATTAGAGTAAGAGAGACAAATCCTCGAAATTTACGAATTTCGTTTTTCGCGGTAGGGGCTTAGTACATAACGGCGATTCAGTCTTGAAATGATGTTTGTCCTGGTACCTATTACATATTTTAACCGTTATTTATGTGTTTTAGTTGGAAGTTGGGATTGGGAGATTTGAAAGTGACTTTCCTAATCTTGGCTTTGTGTCCTGCAGGTGCGGATCCAGGATTTTGTTCAAGGGGGTGACTTACATAAATAATTTTCAAAAACCATCGTTCCAAGAATTATAAATAATTATATGATCAGGAAAAATTCTTAATCTACATTTACTTTATTAACTCGCATGAATTGTAATACAATACTAGAATATGTATGTATATCTTTGTCACAAAAGGAAAAACTACCACCATTAAAATGTCCAAGCCCTTATTCCTCTTAGATAGGTAGTCAATTTCAATAATTGGCTTCCTCCTATTTAAAAATTATAATTTTTAAGTATCGAACGTGGTTTTACCCCGAATAAACTTCCTCAACAGAATTGTTTAAAAACCCGATTATTCCATCCATATGTACACCCAGCCAATTGGAACTATATCAAAATTAGATTTCTTACAATTTGATTTGAAGCGTCACTTTGACATAGTTCTCGAGTGGCCTAGGGTTCCAATTGGTTGACTGTACTGTACTTACATTTCGTAGAGCGGGGGATAGAACAGCGAATGGTCTTTTGGTCTGAATGTACCTTATAGCATAACAACGAACGGAATGGCGTTTACTCCACCGACAAGAGCCAGGCTCTTAAGTAGAAGAAGAAGAATTAGTAGAATATCGTACGATATTAGAATCAGAGTTTTTGATCGGATCTCTTGAATATCAAGTTAATTGATGATTACAAATATTCTATCACTTTCAAAGAAAGTTGCACGCTGATAATTTCGCTAAAACTAAATTTGCGAATAATAAAATAATACAACATTAAAGTTACTTGAAACCTTCAGGAATCTAAATTAAATTTAAAGAAATTATTTGATAGACTGTACCACAATTGGATTTAACCAACTTTAGAGTCATATATTGTTGCGATTGTTGCAAAAAAGACGCCAAAATGAAAATAAGGCACGCGTACAAGTTGTTAGAACAAGTTAATGAACAGCAAAAAAATTCCAACCAGTCGTGACATTTCGACCCACACGAACGCCAAAATCCAGCAAAATGCCAGTAAAACACAATGTAGGCTGTGACATCACAACGAGTATTGTTTTCACTCGGAACACGTAGCTTAAGTAAATGGGCCGTGTTTTGTTTCCAACTAGTATTTCGAAACGCGGAGGACTCAAATATCACGCACACGATTTTCCTCAGAAAGGTCGTAACTCCTAAGAATTTAACCACTTCTTTCGCTCTATTGATTTACGATATGTTGTTGCACAATGTTTGTTCCATGTGATTATACTAAGCATAATGTAGATTTTGCATAAAATCCTGGTATAGTTTTAATAGGTCACCGATTTCAATTAAGTCTCCTATTTCATTGTTTTTCATTATGTATAGGTACAATGCAAAAAAATAATTGCAATTGTTTCTTGATACATTAAACTCTAATTTTCTATGATTATTTTCTAAATAGAAATCTGTCTAGTACAAGTTGGTAGTAGGCACGAAGGTTTCCGTACAATCTTTACAACATTATATTAAATTTTCTGTGAATATTTCAAGCGTCTACTGAAGCAAATCAGCAAAAAGTTGATCTTGGTTTTTATTTAGAAGCCCTTTGATTATTTATTATTTCAGACAATGAAGTCTTAGTAATAGAGTCCCGGTGTTACCTTGAACTTTTACGAAATCCCAAAAAAGGGTTAGTGTTGTAGATTACAATCATTCTCTTGACAACTTTATTTTTAACCTAGATTTATAAAAATAAATTTATGTACTAATACTCATTAGTAATCTATACGCATACTTATTGTTCCAATCCCAATCACCAAAGTGGCGACTAGCATTACCGACTCCTCAAAACTATTCCCATTCAAAGCAACTACATAGGTACAAACTTTTCCTCCTCCATATTTAAATAAGTAATTCCCATTCAAACTTCATCCTTTCATATTCTTTACTGAATTCTGATGATGGTGTTTTGTTTTAAACTGTGGGTGGCTTATTAATTGTATGTAATTTGTTTTGTGGCTTTATTATAGTTCCTTAGCAGTTCTAATCGTCAAGCCATATTATGCTCTTTCGCTCGTATTGTTTGGTTGTGCGTCAGAGATTCTTTATAGGGCTTAATGCCATTACTTAATGCCATTCTGCTATGTTCGGATATGTACACAAGTGTGTTGTTATACTTGTTATTTTCTTGGGCGGTTCTTCGTTCACAATTTGTGTAATATTTACCAGTATTTTGGCTATTTTTGCATCATAAACGCAGCATGTTGTTGAAAATCAATTTTAGGACATTTAATTTGTACGTCCTAACAACCTCGAATTCCTCGTTCGTGATTCAAATCGCACACATCGTATTATCAGCCTATCTCTACTGTTGGACATAGACTTCTCGTATTAACCTATATGTGTATGCACTTGGAAGAGTTCGAAGCATAAGGAGGAAAATGCCCATGATCGCCAAGCTTGGTTTAAGCGGATTGACGATCGGAGTTAGTGTGTCAAGTTACACAAAGACATTTGTCTAACTAAACCAGTAAAAAGTCGTTGTGTTTTTTTTCTCCTGGTTTCTCTCAGTAATTACTTGCTTAGCAGGCAATGTGTTTAGCAAGAAAATTTAACGCATACCTACTTCAAAACAATTGGTTATAAATTATAAATCCACCGCCAAGATGTCTTGTCTGAAATCTTTCAATGCATTGCTGCAATTTTACTTCAGTACCATAATGACATAAGTTTATAAGTTACATACCTACTGAGAGGACTGAGATACAGTTATTTGCTTCACATCTACATATTATTATGTTACGACTCCACAGGTGTAAGATTAATGATCCTTATACATTTCCTGAAATTATCACCTTTCTTCTGAGATGTATTGACTATCTATGGAAGTCTAATAAATAAATAAATATCTTGGGACATCTTACAGAAATCTACCTAGTCCCACGGTAGGCTCAATTTGGCTTGTGATGTGGGTACACTGGGTACCAAGCGACGATATATATAATAGATAGATACATATAGATACTTAAATACATAGACAGCCATGACCAAGGAACAAATATTTGTGATAAATAAATACACAAATAATGCCCTCGCCAGGATTCGAACCCGGAACCTCCAGCTTCGTGGCAGGGTCACTACGAACTAGGCTACTGAGGCTGACAAATAATTAATATTCTATTGAAATTTTATGGTTATTTACAATTCAATGTTGGTGGCAATATTCTATGCTAATAAGATTGTACGTGTGGCCCGCAGGGAAGATGCAAAAAGCTGGTAGAATGGGGACTTAGGGGAAAGTCATGCCTGGTAGGAAAGCCCTTTGTATGAACTTCACCGTCATGGGTTTATAGAGGTCATCATCTCGAATACTGTAAATGGGTCAAAATTCTATTCGTTGTCCTATTTTGTATCCCTAAAAAACGTGACGTAGTGGTGATTTTTGTATGAGATGATGTTTTGTTTTAAATTTTTGGTGTGTGTTGATTAAAATCTAGCGTGAAAAAAAATACATTTGCATCGGATTTTTTTTATATACTGAGTTGAAACAACAATTAAAAGCATGGTATGAAACAAGACAACGGAAAATTTTGACCCAAATGGCTAAAAAGACAACATTAGATTAATTTTACTTTCTAAAAAGTGCCTCTTTTTAATGTAGTTATTAGTACTAAAACACGACTAAACATTTGTAGCGTTGCAAACTGACAATTGTTGTAGTTTTCGAAATTACCTCCCAAACACGGAAGTTTCAGAAACTCAACAATGTTTCGACAATACTTTTCAAACTCATTCCAACAAACGATGCTTTCTCTCATCAGTCCACCTATTTTACGAGAACATTACAGTCAAAAAGCTGATATCGAATGTATCAAAGGCGATTTAAATGGTATATGCTATAAAATAGATAGTAAACTCCAGGACAGCGGTAAAGACTGTGCTAGCCGCCGTAAAATTTGCATTTACGAGTGTGTTTGCTACATTATCTTATCTCAGTACGATTCCGTAATTGGATTTATCTTAGATGTAAAACCTGTTCTTACCCGTCTATTAAGTGTCGGGAACACGATCTCAAGAGAGACAGATATCTCAAAGCAAAGGCTCAAGTATGAAATCACAGAATAACGCTAGACGCCGCATGATGCACTGCCGAAGTCACCATACATACGTGAAATTTTACTTGTAAATTGCGACCATCCCTACTGATAAAAGACATACACCATTTTATACCTACTGCAGCAATCCATGTTGAAGAATGAACTTTTGATAGTTTTTGAAATGAGCCTTATATGTATATATACCTATGACGTTAAGACTATCGGATAAATGGTGAGTCTTACCCTCGTATTTTAGGATTAATTTACAACTGTCAAAAGTTCATTCTTAGAAATCGGCAACTATAAAGTGAAATGTTTGTCATCATTTTTAATATACCTGGATGTGGATGCGACTGAAATGTGCAGCACAGGTCGTGAATGTGGAGGCAACTGAAATAAGTGGTCGCGCTTCCATACTAAATTAGTCGGGAACACCAGTATGGTGAGTTCTAGTTACCTTATATGTGTTCCGTCTTCTAAACAACTATCGTAGGCTCAGTCTAGATGGGTCCTGAATTCTCACCAGGTAACCAACCTACTCAAACGCTCCTGCAGTATATAGTCTTTGACAGGTTCAATAAATAAAGCTCCGTTTTCTACTTGCGTGATCAAAGACTTAGTGGCTGTATCCAATCCAATATATTGAGGAAACGAAATCTTACAGTCTTCGCTGGCTCAGTCGCTTAGAATGGGCGAGGATTGGGAAAGTAGAGGAGTAAATTTTGGTAGACCAACTGGACCGGTTGGGCGTCCCAGGTACCAATGGTGCGACCTCGTAATAGAAGCAGGTCTGCATCAACTCATGATTCATTAATGGCAGGAAACTGCGCTGGATCGGGCCAGGCACGCGGCGTGCTTTCGTTTCGAAGGCCAAGGTTCTTTTTTTATCACTGATCCAAAAAAAGTAAATAAGTTTTCTACTAGAGGTGATCTGTGTGTAGACGCCGCCGCTAACGTACTGCAACGCTCTGAGGTGTATTAAAAGTGCCACAATATTTTCCCAGTACGTCGCGCTTGTCCGCGAATGAGTCGTTTTATATCTTTTGACGTTTTTATATGGCGGCGGATGTTTTTAGTTTTTTTTTGTAGGTTTTAAAGCGATCTTGTTTATCGTAATTTATGCAATGTCTACAATCTCTGCTTGCGTTACTATTATCTGCTATACACGTTTTAATGTGCATGGCGGGTTTTTCATTGCCTTAGAGTTAATGTTAGTGTTATTATCCGAATAAAATACTACAGTTGTATTATGATCAATTTAAATTGACTATTTGTGATCAGTGCACTTGATTATATATGAAAGGTTATTATTATGTTATGGTTGAACGATACAGAGGTACCTGCCTAAATAGTATTTAAATTCCTAATCAACGTGAATTTATAATTATTAAAATAAACTACTTATTTCATCAAATTGTATAATTATATTTATTCATTACACTATAATGGATTTTCATACAGCAGTACAGCATAATTCAAATAATCCCTATTTTTTAGCTAAGATTCAAGTAGTTTTGTGATTTTTCTTTATTTTTTCCCCTTTTCATAAAATTTCCTTTCGTGGTTTCTCGTTTTTACCGCCCTTGACACACATTGCACTTTTCAAGACTTAAGCACAAGTAACATGTCATTAAATAATATTGTTCAGCAATTTTCCTAGCGAAATTAATAAACTGGAAAGCAAACCGCGAATCGCGATCGTCTTTCATCTCAGCTGTCTTATTATCTTCTAAATCTTTAGCATCCAATCCAAATGTATCCTTTTCTTTAAGTATTAGAGTTGGTAGTTCTTTATATCCGTCGTTTTATGTCCGATACGGTTTAACCACGGTCTAGCACGCGCTTAATAAAAGCGATAGGATCGCAATCTTCTTCTACCTATCTCATATCTGGCATTCTTGCCGGACCTCGGAGAATCAATTTAACAGGGCCATGTCGGTATTGTGGGCTATGGAATCTGATATGAAATCTGTTGGGAGATCTCTGGGGTTTAACGCTTTAAGTGGTGATTATGCGGCTTGAATGCTTTGATAGTTGGCATTTATTTCTTTATTTTAGTGTAGGTAGACACTGGTAAGTACCTGTAACTGTAAAGTTGCAGGAAAAGCAGACCGAGTTTTCATGGTCCGATATGGCATGAAAAAAACGCATGATTGGCTTGTGCACTTGTCCGTCTTTTTACTCGGAGGTGCGGCATAGTAGCATGAAAAAAACGGATGATTGGCTTGTGCACTTGTCCGTCTTTTTACTCGGAGGTGCGGCATAGTAGGTGGTTTATTACGGTTCAATTTTGTAAAATCGGATTATCGGGGACGGTAAAAGTCAGTGCAATTCCGGACGCAGTGCACAAGCATTAACACGTTTTTCATAGCTGTCATCTCGGATCGGCAAAATACTGTCCGGAATGGGGAAAAGTAAAATTTCGGACGGTAATATTACGTATAGTGCACAAGCTACTATATACATTTAATGGCGTGGCATATCGGACCGGAAAAAACCGGACTACCGGACGGTAAAAGTCAGTGTAGTGCACAAACGCCCTATGTAGTAACTATTACTAGAAAAAAATGTGCTGTAAACTGCAAGCTACCGTCAAGGTAAAATATGTATAATTGTCCATGAATAGGGATGCAGGTGAAATAAAATGTACCTACCTATACAACTAATAAAATCAAGAGTTCTGCTTAAGGTGCATGCAGACCAAAAGAGCATTCGCTGTACTATCCCCCACTCTACGAAATCAACGAATCACGTTTCGAGTAACGATCGAATTTCGTAGAGTAGGGGGATAGAACAACGAATGCTCTTTTGGTCTGCATGCACCTTTAGTTTACACCGCTATAAGTTCCAATTCCAAGTAGAGATTAGCGGCCTTATTCATAAAAATTCCTTGTTGAAGGTTTGAGGGGCCCAATAGTTATCGAGCCGATAAGTCTTGTTGAACGATTTATAAGGAGTGTTATTCATAAACGCTCAATATCTCTCCGATAACTGTTGAGCCGCTGTTGAACGGATTAGACGCGTTATGTTGGCGCCTTGACAAAATCATAGACAAAAATGTGGTCTCACCGCAAATTAAAAAAAAGTTTGACAGCTGTCTGGCGGGAATTCGCAAATATTTCCTAATTCCTTGTTACTTACTTTTATCTCAAATAATTATATTATCATCATCTTGAACCTGAAATTATTAGGTACTTACTACGTATTCTTTTACCTAGGTAACTAATCAATACAGTTAGCTTTATGATTAGGTACTTGCGATGACGGTCAGATAACGAAACATAATTGTATGGCTAGTTAGTACCTAGGTATGGGCAGTTAGTAGTACGGGTAAGTAATAAATAAATATTTACTTCCTTGCGACCCCAACACCTAATTGCAGTTAGAATCTGAAGTTCTGGTGTGAGGCCAGCTCCTCTGCGATCTTTCTTCAGGTCTTCTTTCACCAATTCTACTATATACAAAACAGTCGCCTTATTAAAGCGGTATCGCCGCCTAAATTCAACATAGTGTTATATATTTTTGGACGCCGCGGCGGATTACACAAATTATTTATGGCATCAATAGCGTTTAAGGCCTGCATGATGGAGTCTCACTGAGTATTGACGTTGAAGTTGAAATGGTTGAAAAACTATCAACAAAATTTTAAATTAAAAAAGTTGGAGATTAGTTTTCCCACCATTTCTGATTCGTGTAATGTTACATGTAGAGAAAATCGAAACTGCGTAACTACTTACAATAAATCATCCGATATTTATTTTAAATACCTATCTAAATATAATTAAGTATCTCTGGATACATATTTAATAATAATCAGATGAATAGACGATATAAAAAACTATGCACCAAATCAGACTTTCATACCTTTATCTTTTCTCTTCTGCCTACTTTAAACGCATGGTTATGCACCTGTCAAAAATCAGCTGATCAAAATTTTGGCAGCCATCTTGTTAAATAAGAAGTTATAAGACCGTTATAGAAGGGTCCTCGGCTCTATAACTTTCGGGGGATTTATAGTAGGTTTGAGCGGCTGAATAGCGCTATTGAACGTTTATGAATAACGTTTTTAGCCATCCGGTCAACAACGACCCATCAGCGGGCGCGTAACTTTTTATGAATAAGGCCGTAGGACTATTAGGAGACTTGAATTAGATTCTTATTTTTATGTCGGAGGACTTTGGTCAGTTCTATATACACTGCACATGCAACACACACGATCTCGTTACTGTCACGACTGTGTCAGCCCTTTCATTAGATGCAGGCCGCGTGCGCCGGCCGATGGCCAATAAACTCCCGCGCATCGCCGTGAATTTAAAACCAGAGCCGAATTATGCTCCTCAAACCAAGTGGAGTGGTCCATTTTCCTTACAGCCTTATTTCGAGTATCATTCGGTTAAAACTGGCGTAACATGTATGAACTTCCGCCATTTTGAGTCTCAGGCGCACGATTGGTCTCTGATTAATTAAGGGACTATTGCAGTTCAAAATTTGTCGTAGTTACAACCTTCTGTATTTGTCTAATGCAGTGTTTGTGTAACTGTAGTAGGTATATATTCTTGAGAAATTTGAGTGGCGCTTGAATTTGTTTTAAACGCTACTTTGAGTTTCACTGTAAAGTCCATAAAACCTGCTCGAGCTACTGTTTACGAGCGATTTAATGCCGTTATGTACTTTTTTGCAAGAAATTCTGCATAATGTTTTACATTTTTTATCACACCTCACGCGCAAACATTAAGTTAATGCGCCATGAACTTTTATTACTCTCATAAACAGTTTAATATATTTTCGTACATGATACAGGCATGATTAAGATCGCAATTCACACAGAGATCCGATGCATTATTATCGGGTGTTGCACGAATCCGTCCTTCTGGGAGTTGTTCCTAAAGTTTACGCTCGGTGGCGAGTTGAGCGTTGGAGCGAGCTAATAGACCAACTATAAACCACTGATCGTTCCATCGCACACTGGCGAAAAACCCCGATTTCCTGGCATAAATTAAATGTGGTTATAATTAGATTGGTACTTTACTAAAGACTTTCCGTTGTGTTTTTAAACACACCTATTTCACTGTTTAAGTAATAATACGAATTATAAATCAAATAAATTTTTTGAAAAAATCATTTATCGCATTTCTCCACTTAAGAGATCAAATTTTATTTCAGTCATCGCATTCGACGATTTTTTGGGAACTATTGACCTTAAACGAAACATAAAAGACTTTTAAAATAACAAAATAAAAAGAAAAAAATAAATTTTACCATTATTTACTTTCTTCATAAGATCGGAAACTTTGTTCAAATGTATAGAAAGGTATAGGCAAAATAGGTTATATATTGCTGCTTTGATAAACAAGGATATAAACTAATCCACTTTCAAGACGGGAATGCACGGGAAAGTGAACTTTTAGTCCATGACAATATTTTTTATTCACTTATTTTTTGTTACAAAGTTAAATCGCGCATTTCATCAAATGGAATGACAACATTATGTAATATCTTATTAAATACGTAGTCCTTACCTTTAACAATACAATCCATAATCGTTAGGGTACTTTATATTAAAGAATAACAACAATAATCAACATTGAAAATGTACAAAAAATTTATTGCGAATTGCACCGTACAACAAGTCAAACTTTGACTGATCATTTCATGCATATATGCATGCTGATTGGTCGAGTTATATCTCGAATAGATACTCAGTTTTATTGTTTATGCGAGCGACATACGAGTAAGCGAAACCATTAAAGGCACACTTAGATTTTTTAAATTAATGCCATGAAATCAGGGTTTTTCGCCAGTGTGCATCGTCAGCAATTTAAAAATATTAGAGGCAAACTGACGAATCTTCGAATTTTTCGTAAAATGATCATCATCTTTTTAATATTAAAAATATTGTGTCTTACTGTGTACTCTCTAATGGTGCATTCAGACCAAACGAACATTGAGGTTTACTCGTGCGGCCAAACCATTGATAGCAACTTACAGGCCTGTACGGGTACCCTCGAACATCAAAAATTAAACATTTTTAGAAACTTTCTGTTACGCGCCAAGTGATCCATAGTAGTAATATCAAAGACAGTTACATATAGTACGACATTCTCGACTTTAGATCAAAAATCTTACCTCCTTTATCCATAAACGTCTCCTAACTTAATTAGCAAGGCGATAAGTATCGTTTGTCCCTTTCGGTGCTATCAAAATGTTTATAAACCCAAAAGGAACGAACGATACTTGTGGGATTACTAAATTAGGAGACTTTTACGAATAAGGGGGTAAGTATAGGTAGTTTGTCCCTTTCGGTCTTATCAAAATGTTTATAAGGCCAAAAGGGACGGACGATACTTACGGGATTGCTGAGTTAGGAGACTTTAACGAATAAGGGGGCAAGTATAGTTTGTCCCTTTCGGTCTTATCAAAATGTTTATAAGGCCAAAAGCGACGGACGATACTTATGGGATTGCTAAGTTAGGATTAGGCCGATTAGGAGACGTTTATCATTAAGGGAATATTAGTTTCGAGCAATTATGTGTTTCTGTCACACCTTACAATAATCGAGGCTTCGTTGTGACAAGGACAGTTGTTCGTTTTCGACTTTGTTCTCGGTTAGGTAAAGGTCTGATTATAATGGTTCGCACAGATTTGAATCGATCGCTCATGATTATAATTCCCACCACGCACGTAAATACTTAGTAGCCGCTGGCCCAGCAGCCGAAGTAGTATTTCAATCGATAAGTGAGCGATAATGTGGTAATCGGTATACCGAGAGCGAAAGTTAAATATGTGACGGGTTTACGTAAACTATCGATAATGAGTGGCATTAGGTTTTCCTCGATCGATTATTGCGATCGATCGAATCGTTTTACTAGAAACGAGTTGATTGAGAATTATGATGTCGTTAGCGGCCGATGATAGTATTGTTTTATGTTGAACTAAACGAGTATTCCATGTAGGAATTGAGCTTAATGAAAACGACGGTAGCGTTATAAATATTGTGGTACGGGACGATTATTATTTATTATAAAATTTAAATACTGTTGAAGGTAATCAAAGGTTAAGGTGCATTTAGACCAAACGAGCATTCGCTCATTCTATCCCCCACTCTACGAAATCAACGAATTTCGACGAATCACGTTTTGTGTAATGAACGAATTTCGTAGAGAATGAGCGGATGCTCTAAATGCACCTTTATAATTTATATTTTTCCGAACGTTACGTGTATGGTTTTTGAAAAACTTATCCTCAAAAGCGAATGTAACACTAAAATTAATTATAAGATTTTAAAACTTTTTAATTTTCTTGAAGATTTTTTCAGTCATGGACCCGATTATATATAAAATACCGCAATACCTATCTTACGTTCCTTGCAAGACTCCCTCCCTTCGGCACCGCCTCTCGTTTCCATAATCACTAAATTACCTCTGTTTTAGCATGGGGAACAAGTAATAATAAAGACTGCTAATTTTTAAACACTATTTGCACAAAAAATAATCGTCGCTGCAATATCCCGAGGTACCTAATAGGTACTCTGGCTGTAACAGCTAACAATAATGTTAGCCATTGAATCGTTTGAAGCTAACAATAATTTTAGCCATTGAAATTAATTACCTATATATTTTGATTTGCTAATCAAAACGTGTCTCTTTTGATGTAAATGGCTTCTTAACATTCTACGAATAAATTAGAGTTACTTTATGCTCTGATATATATTTAAACTCGTAAGAATAGATTTAATATATCAGCTAATCTTATTTATCACTTTGACATATAATCTGCAATTGGTAGATGGAAAAAAACTTAAATTAAGTAATGCACTTTGTATGAAAAAATGACAAATATGTATGTAGGTATATCACGCTAATATTACCAACAACATCTACAACAACTTACACAATCAAACCAACCCTATTTCTGTTTATTTTTAGTTATTTAACTAACCCTTCTATTATGTACCCTTCTTATTCATTCTAGTACCTATGAATTATAATTTTATATTCATTTGCTTTTATTGACTGGTCTTTCCTTTTAGCATGCAAAACTTGAAAAATAAATATCTCCCGTTTACTGCCAACGACTCGATAAAAACCGCCAATTTTGTACGCGATTAACTCGCACGGCAAAAATAAAATAAAATAATGTATGGAAAAAAACTGGTTCGAAAGTGAACCACATGATTGGATGATTGACGTGCCCTTTTATAGTGTAGAAATTAATTCAGGACATGCTGATAATGGTATGTTATTGATACTGTAAACAAAATTATGGTCGGTTGACTAAGATCGGAATAAATTGCCACGTTCGTTAACCCTTGCTGCAATTTACCTTTAGTTAATCATCATCATAGATCCTCAGTATAGCCTTCTATACTGAGGATTATGACATCATGTCCTTTTGTTGAAGACCAGGGTCTTCCATCGGCTTCTATCAATCGCCGAGCTTATGGCTTTGTGCAATTTAAATTGCATGGCTGAAGCAATCTGGGCACACCATTTGACAGGAGGGAGAACCAGGAAGAGAGTTTTAAGTCTGCAAATTAGAGTACTGTGAATTTCGACGTTACAAAATCTTGTTACGTCGAAATTCGCAGTACTCTAATTAATCCCGTTGAAAAGGCTAGATTTTCTAGAAAACCACATGAAAGAGTTTTGCAATATCACAATCTAACAAAGTCACTCAGAATTTCATCATCATCATCATCATGTCAGCCGAAAGACGTCCACTGCTGAACATAGGCCTCCCCCGAAGATTGCCACAATGACCGGTCCTGTGCCACCCGCATCCAGCGGACTCCTGCGACCTTCACCAGTTCATCAGTCCACCTTCTGGGGGGCCTACCCACGCTACTCAGAATTTATAACTAGGTAATCACTAATCAGTAGGAATCGAAACGAATGGAGTACGAAAATTTTCAAGTGGACAACAGTTTACCACGTATGGACAATAAAATTATAATTGTTTATTATAATTGTATCAACACACCCAAATAATGAAAATAATACGGTTAAATTGGAAACTTGCTTTCCAATTATATTCTTATAATATTTCCTATTTGTTTATTCACAAGAATGTATGGTACATAAGATATGGTACAAAATAATCACATAATAAAAATAAACCTTATAAATAACACTAAATTAAAACTTAATAAACCTAAAATACATCTTAAAAATGATCCCTCTTGGCATGGTGCCGAGAATGCTGGCAGCATTTCCCCGCTGTATGGCAATACTAATCCTTTGCGCGAGGAAGCTGCCAGCTCTTCGGTCACCGGTGATGTCGACCAGCTTTTTGGCGAGTTCTCTGTGAAGCTGGATAGCATTGCGACCCCACGGTCTCAACCCCGAATGGCATGAAAATGTACTCGGGACTAAGACCACTGTACTTATGCCTTTTTTAGCTTTTCGACCGCTTTAGCCGCCGCACCTGCCTGAATACTGGTTCCGGATTGGGCAATTATATTTCCTATATACCGGTAATAGTTACCTTAAAATTTTACACTAATGGGTGTCAGAATTATTCTGACTGTTCTTAACACTGCTTAGGTATCATACTTACCTGAGAATGTCTTCTATAAACCATAAACTTATCCACCTCGACCGTGTCGTGTCAGTTTTCTCTACCATAAAGCTAGACTCAGATTTATTACTGCAGGCTAAAAGCATTGTAGTGTTATTTCCACTCGGCTCGCTAAAACCCGGCTTCGTGTCTCCTCATATCTGTTCCACGTCGATTCGCAACGGCTTTATGCCATGAACATAAACATTAAGACTGGCATATTAGCGTGAAAAGAAACAACTCGTTTTCCGCCCAGGCAATTCCATATGTGACAAAATAAAATACCGGGTGTAAAAAAGACGCTAGTGACATACAATACAAAGCATAATAAAAACTGGCGAATTTGGTGATCATTTATTTACGAAATAAAGTTTTTTTTACTCCATTCAAAATGAAAAAACTTCTTGCGAAAAATGGTTTTCTTCTAAGTACTTTTTTTAAGATCAGAAATATCAATATGCGACACTATTGACCTGTTTCACCATCCTTAAATAGAATATATCTGTCATATAAGTTATAGCTATAATTTTCTTTTGTCTGCCTGGGGAAAAGGATGGTTCAACCTTTATTAGAAAGAATTAATTAATATTAAAACAATGTAAGTAATTATAATAAAAATGAAAACTATACTACGCTAAACTAAACCTACCTTAAGAACTAAAAAGGATAATGATAATTTTATCAGACGGATATCTTTACTTATTTAAAAATTAAAATAAAAAAGTTAAAAAGATCACCACTGTTTTTTTACCTCTTGTTAAATAACTAAATATACCCACGATTGCCTTTCTGGAATAGAAAATCTCATACATTTTGCCCGAAAAACTACATTTAGGTTCATAAATATCACGGTTTTTATGAACGGTAAAGTTATTGTTGCCTTATTGTGCCGTTGGGAGACGCAAAATGTCAAACCGGCATTTAAGCCGCCGGCTGCGATGCCATCAGTCAAGAAATATTCTTAAGTGCAGAAGTATTAATTGGCTGACAATTTACGATTGTTCTGTATGGGATTAAGTGAATGGTTGTTCTGAGAATTGGTTGGATTTTTCAGTCGGTTCCCTAAGGGCGTAGGTTTATGTCTGTATGTTAGTATGTATCAGTTTGAAATTACACTGTGCCCTTATAATTCCTCCATATGTAAAACGGAAAAAAACACTCTTCATAAAATAAAACATTGATACTCGCAAATTTTTGTTTGTATTTTGCAATAAAGGTGGTAATAAAAGAAATCAACCTGAATTCATCTTACTGTACGGTATAGCAGCAAATACCAAATCGGAAATGTGACTTCCTGTAGTCAAAACTATTAAAATGTATTCGTTAAAGGCGCAGCTATACTTTTTAGAAGTTTTGCTTAATTCCCTGATGCCTGGCCAAAATTGGCCAAAATGGATTCTTATTCGTCGGCTGACAACCAAAACTCACTATAAAAACTGTCACTACTCTTCGCAACCTCTTATGTCAGTATTGAATCAGAACTGAGATACGATCTCTATTTCAAGTGGGTTGTTACTTGGTGAGTTTTGGTTGTCAACCGACGATATATAGATTGGGAACAAATGTCCACGTCAGTTACTTATTCAAACAAATTGTTACAGATCTGCCGACCAAACATAAACTGCACGGCGCCTGAGAACAAGTGGCGATACATTGTTGACTTCGAGTGTCTCAACACGGACGAGCCAAAGCTCATCAAGGAGATGAGGCTGTCTTTCCCTAGCGGACATTCCTCCTTCTCTGCGTATACTATGCTGTATTTCTCTGTAAGTATCAAGACATTTCTCAGTTCATTTTAGTTCCCCCAGAATTGCATAAACTGCACGAAACCTAAGAACAAGTGGCGATACATCTTTCATCGATCGGTTATCAACTTTGCCGATTTCAAATATTCGTAAAACGGGATGTCAAATACATTTGGCCTACGAACAAATAAAACATGGAAGCCGCACGCCATACAAAATTGCCTTTCAAAAACGGTCCTGAATTTTAGTTGCCAAGTGTCACCCCCTGTTCAATGCATTACGGCAATGAATTAGAATGTCAACCTATAAAAACTTAAACCGTCATTTATAAATAGTTGTGATTGGTCCATCAAAGTTTTGATTGGCGATCTTCAATAAACATTTGTCAAAGATGTTGCGCCGAAATATGCGCGGTGTCACGGTGGTTTTGGGGGCATTTTTGAGCTGGCGTTAGGCGTCCATGTTTTATATGGTCGCAGCATTTGGCCAATTTCAAATCTCCTAATGTTACTAAAAATCCTAAAAAAATTGCCTCTGGACATCCATTTATTTCTTTTCAGTTCTATCTCCACAAGCGCTTCACATGGCGGGGCTCTAAGCTGCTTCGGCATGGGATCCAGTTCGTGCTGATCATGCTGGCGTGGTACACTGTCATGACGCGAGTGTCAGATTACAAGCACCACTGGAGCGACGTGCTGGCTGGCTTTAGCATCGGGATGCTGTACGCTATCGTCATAGTGAGTATAATCCAAGCTAAGAGTCATGCTCATGCTGGCATGGTACACTGTCATGACGCGAGTGTCTGACTACAAGCATCACTGGAATGATGTGCTAGCCGGCTTTAGCATTGGGATGCTGTACGCTATCGTCATAGTGAGTATAATCCAAGCTAAGAGTCATGCTCATGCTGGCATGGTATACTGTCATGACGCGAGTGTCAGATTACAAGCATCACTGGAGTGATGTGCTGGCCGGCTTTAGCATTGGGATGCTGTACGCTATCGTCATAGTGAGTATAATCCAAGCTAAGAGTCATGCTGGCATGGTACACTGTCATGACGCGAGTGTCTGATTACAAGCACCACTGGAGCGACGTGCTGGCCGGCTTTAGCATTGGGATGCTGTACGCTATCGTAATATTGAGTACAATCCAAGCTAAGAGTCATGCTCATGCTGGCATGACAGTTAGGCAGTTAGTGTGTAGTTGTTGGGTCCTGTACCCAAAGGGTCTGTCTTGTCTGTCTGAACGTCTGTCACTTATATGGGAGTTCCCATACAACAAACGTGACCTTTCTGCTCGTTTTTTGCCGTTTTTATGATAAATTGAGATCCCTTGGTGCGTAAGTTTGACTCGCACTAGGTCGGTTTTTTATGTGGAACCATTGTAATTCGTTGGTATTTACTGTAATGTTCGGTGGGTCGACGACGCCGTGGTAGACGACGCCATGACGCGAGTGATTAAAAGATTCACTGACACGATGTACAGTCGAAGACAAAATAAGGGGTATACAAAAACGTTCAAAAATATGTCCCAGTGCACTCTAATTCTTTGTAATAAGAACGTCGTAACATATTTATGAACGGATTCTTTCGATACTTATTTTTGCACTTGACTGTACTAGTTAGTTTCAGCATCAGACTGCACGTATAGTCATAGTAAGTACAAGCTATGCTGCTACGGCTTCGAGATCATGCTGGCGTGACATGATCAATCCAATCTAAGCTTTGCCAAGTCAAGGGTATTTCTTATTGATATTCTGTCCCAACAGCAGGTGCCATAGCTGTGTCTGTAGTTTGTTAGAGAAATGATCCAGCACGTAGATATTTACTCACGTTATTAGTGAACCCACGACAGAAACGCCCTGTAACTCATAAATATATACACAAGGTGTGAGGAAGGGGAAAGATTTTAGGAGCATCATCCTGACATCTTTGTAGGTATGTGTAATGATTGTTATGAAACTGGTTTTAAAGGTGTCCCAAGATAACGTAATCGTAGCAATAAGGGACAAGATGAAGGTATTCTAATACCCAAGCTGGGTGCTTAGACAAGTTGCCAAACGCTATCGCTTAATCGTCAATCGGAAACGAAAGGCAGCTAACTGTCTTTGTCGCACTAATATGAAAGAGTAACAGAGAGGGAAAACTACGATACGCTACTAAGCGTTAGCGATTGGCAACTTGGCTAAGCATCCTGGAATGATTACTCTTGACTATAAAATACGGTCGTCTCTTGCGCATCGCTATTCCTTTGACCTTAACATTGTGTAGCGACAACGACTAGCGACCTGGTAACATTGACATCTTCAAAATTAGAGATGCGTAACTTCGATTGTAGTCCAATTGACAGAATTGACACCATTGTCGTCAGCATTGTTATGATATTTGGAAGCGAAAATCTACCTAAATTGCAGTCAACAAAGCCTCTAACCATTTTTTCATTTAAAACTGATCAATACAATTTTATACGCAATAATATAATCTGTAGGATGTAGGTACAGGTGGTTTATCAGAGCATTTTTTTTAATTCAATTCAAATTGTTACGATGTGGTATTACTATCTATTGAAAACTATATTTTGACAGGTAGACATGGATGGTGTTCATGAAAATTCTCTTTCTCGACTCTTATACGGTCATCATTTAATTAATAGTAAACCTAATTGCAAAAATCAACCTTAAAGAGTATTGTTTTTAGTAACACCAGTACGCTTAGCACATGATTGGTGTGTCAGTATGTCGCCGCAAGATAGATTTTCCATCTTTTACCATCTGGTATGAATAAATGAGGGATGGATAGACTATCTCGCGGCGACATATTGTCGCACTGATCCTGTGCTAAGCCTACTGCATCACTAGTGCACTCATGCAAATAGAATATTTGGATGTCTGTCACTGGACAGAGATGGATGATGGAATTGATGGATTAATTACTTTTAAAAGACATTATTATTTACCTAACCCGCATTTTTTCTCCAATTCCAGTTCACATTCGTCTCAAACCTTCGCAAGACGCCTCGCAACCGGCAACCAGTCAGCCACCACGACTCCGAACTTCAGACCAACGGCAACACTCGTTCGGCCTCCGGCTGGCGAGTTTGACACTCAGAAGAGTCGGAGTGACCGCAGGTCCTCTCCAACGACTATTGAGCTAGTTATTAACGATGTTTAGCTTTGTGGCGCCATCTCTGGTCGGTACTTGGAACAATGGTAATCATAATTTAGCAAATCTCCGGTTAGCGTGTTTTATACTAGGAAGAGTTGGAGTGACCGCGGGTCCTCTCCAACGACTATTGAGCTAGTTATTAACGATGTTTAGCTTTGTGGCGCCATCTCTGGTCGGTACTTGGAACAATGGTAATCATAATTTAGCAAATCTCTGGTTAGCGTGTTTTATACTAGGAAGAGTTAGAGTGACCGCGGGTCCTCTCCCACGAATATTGAGCTAGTTATTAACGATATTTAGCTTTGTGGCGCCATCTCTGGTCGGTACTTGGAACTATGGTTATAATTTAATAAGAAAACTCCTCCGGTTAGTGTGTTTGACATTCGGGGGAGTCGGAGTGACCATGTGTCATCTCCCACCAGTATCTACTTTTAAATTTAGGCAGCTTGTCGCCATCTATGTTTCGTACTTGGAACAGATGCGGACTTGTATTTCAAAAGTACATTTGAAGGGTCCACGGAAAAAACATGCCCAGTGCTTAACATTTTATTCTGTTAAAAGTAAGGTGGTGTTTCCTTCTGTAATTTGAATTGACTAGACATGTTCTTTCCGTGGTCCCTTCATTTCACATCTGTCTGTCACGCCAACGTCGGATTGCAGTGACAGACACGTGCTTGAAAATTATGATATTCAAAGTTAGCGTTAGGCC